>PVKA01011998.1:8908-41863 GCA_004027165.1 Ctenomys sociabilis
CCGGCCTTTGCATTTCTTAACACTGTTCATCATATGGCAAGAGTAGGGCTGTTCATCGTTTTTCTCGTAGTCCCTTGCATGACCTCAGACACATAATAAAAATCATATATATCAGGAATTGAACTCAGGACATTGCGTTTGCCAGGCAGTCTCTGTGCTGCTGAGCTCTACCCCTGACCCTCAATATATATTATTAAGTGGATGAATGGAATTCATGTTCCACGTCCATGTTTGTGTTTAAAAAATTAACCACAACCTTACATTTCAGTACCTAGGCAACGCAGAAGATGTCTCAGAGAATTAAGGCACTCCTTGAAGAAAGGCTACAATGTCATTGTCACAAAGTGACTGGGACCCACAAGCCATGTGCTTCCAGTGCATTCTGGACATATTAATTCTACCTGTGAGAGTCTGATTGCTCCTCACCATCACAACATTTACCAGCAAAAGTGAAGGCTGTCGGATCAGTCAGCCTACGAGCCATGAGCATCCAACACAGCTCTGCCGTGCAGACGTAAGCAGACAGAAGGCTGCCCTCCGCCAGCCACTCATCTTCTGCCTGTTCCCACATGCGTGTTTGCAGAACTTGGCTGCATTAGAAAAGATTAAAACTCCTTTGTCTCCTGGGTTCTCAGATTCACATTTGACCACTAGTCATTCATTTATTAACTCAACAAACGAGAGTTTGTTGAGCAGCTATTACCTGCTGGGCTTTACCTCAGGCAGTGGGTAGATGGAGCTCACAGAACACCTTTGCTCATGCCACAATAAGGCACTCTCCAGTTCTGGTCTGCTGCTGCCTTATCCTGCTTTCCAGAGCAATTCTACATTCTTCATTGCTATTGTATGGTAATTCTTGCTACTATTACTTCCTCTGAATGCAGTCCATCCTCCAGTGCTGTTTGTGAGCACTCTGTTGCCTATCAGAGTGAAAGCAGCAGTGAGAGTCATGCCTCAGTTCTGCTGCTCAGTGTCTTGCCTCTAATGTGACCGAGTGTACCAGGTGGCCAGCAACGCCAACACTTCCTGCTAAGATCCTGATCCTGTAGTCTTTTTTTTTGCAATACCAAGGATTGAACTTAGGACCCTGCACTTCCTAGGCAAACACTTATTCTTCTGAGCTATCTCCCCAGCCCTATTGTGCAGTCTTGATTCAACAGTTTCCTAGCAGGTTCTTCCAGGGATTCTCTCAAGGCCTCTTTCTGACCCTTCCCCCCAGTTGCATCAGGTAATGAAATCCCTCCAGGCCTGGTGGCACACTCATCTCTGAGCCCAGGACTCAGGAAGCTGAGGCAGGAGATTGCAAGTTTGAGCCCAGACTGGACAGTTTAACAAGCTGCTCTCAGATTAAAATAAAAAATAGGAACGGAAGTAGCTCAGGGGCTACTTGGTGCACAAGGCCCTGGGTTCAAGCCTCGATACTGGAAAAAAAAAATCATACTAAGTGCCTTTCCCCACTGAATGCTTCATTATAACCCAACAGGAAAGAAGTGTAAGCTAAACAAATGCTCACTTTCCTTTTCTTCCCCCACCCATCAGTCTCTGTCATCTTGATAGAGAAAATATGGCTGTTAATAGCCTGCAGAGGAACAAACATTTGCATAACTGTTACTTCAGAGCCCATAACTCTGAGCTAATTGGCTGATGGTGCTTAAAATGATTAAGTGATTGTAATTTATATGATTAACCAATTAAACCATTCTCCAGTGATTGGCTCAGGGTAGGCTTCAAGATGTGCGCTTGTCTCCCAGCGTGAAGCCCAATGCTGTACAATGTTAAATGTTCTTTCAGATGCTGAGTTGTTACTCTGACCAATGGGGAAAATGTTTTACACTAGGTGGTAGAATTTTATCATCATGTTCAATAGGCAGATATATATATATATATATATATATATATATATATATATATATATATATATATATATATATATAAGTGCCTGGAATAAAAGAAATGGTAGGTAATTCTTTAAGAACAATGTGGAGGGGTGAGGTGGATGTATTATTCCCTGGAACCACTGTTGTTATTTGAAAATAGGCCATGAAAATGCTTTCACTGTCAAGACTGAGAATCAGGAGCCAGCAACCATGGGTGTGCCACTTGCCAGGGGTGTTGCGTGATCAAGATTTTTTAAAATACTATTAACTCTTGTGATTCCACTCCTCCAAAATATTATTCTTACCTACCTCTTAGGGTTATTATGAAAATCTAATACAACTATGTCTATTCTACTCCCAGTAAATATTAGCTGTCATTATTATTGTTATTGTTACAATCTCAATAATCCACTGGTTTATCAGCTCCAAAGGTGATCTCACTTTTCTGTTCCTGGTGTTCGGCACAGGCCTGGGCACATCACAGGCACTTGAGAATGTATGTGGATATTTGAAAGAATTAGAGCGAACAGAGTGCTGAACTCATGTTGTGTGCCATTCTAAATGTTTTGTGTTCATTACCATAGGGTCCTTGCAATGACTCTGTAATTGGTACTTTTATTGCATTCTATATTTTAGACTTGATCTTCGCCAAAAGGCTGAGAAGTGATCCCTTTTGTATTTCAGATATTGAAAGGTGAGTTAATTTGCCCAAAGCCCCTTAGTGAGAGGTAGATTTAAGGTTGGGAACTGTGCTATGGCCCCTTTGCAACAACCAGGAAGATATTCAGACATCTTTTACTGGGCAAAGTAAAATGACATCACCAAATGGAAATCAGAAGAGAAGAATACTATTGTTCCTCCATTTGGTGGAAGCAAACAAACAGCTGGGTTAATTTGCCTAGCGATGCCCTTTAGGGAAATTGGGTGTGCACAGCAAGGCAGAAATGACTTGAGTTCTTAGAATCAACTAGCCAGGTGGCCAGAAAACAGAAATTGAGCGTATTCTTTGTGAATCTGTTAGGTAGACTCAAGTTCACGGTGATCCCTGCCAGGCTTCTCCCGACAGAACGTCTGCTATCACCGACCACTTTACCTTGCCTGTGTCCCAGGCAAATATACGATCTTCTTTCCAGGACTTCTCCAGCTCTTTAGCCACTGGTTTACCTGGGAGCCCTGCCAATGGTTATGCTGCTGGACTGTTGGTTTTCAGGCTACAGTTTGTTCCAAAGCATGAAGAAAGGCAGGTAATTGCTATTGCTATTCTGGGCGTGGTGGCTACCATCCCAAGGCCCTCCTTGTGGGTGTCTTTCCTTCACTTCTAGTGGTAATTAAATGTCAGTGTAATAAAGATAGCAGTGTTTTACTTCCATTTAAAGAGTAACGTGCAGTTGTGCCGTGGACATTGCCAAGGGTGAGAGGTGCTGTGCTACTCCTGCTACTGACTGCAATAAACCTGGGTGTGAGGAGAGCTGGAATTTCCCCACGCTGAGCTGAGCACTTTATCAGTTCTGCTGCCATCTTGCTTGTCCACCTTTTCTGACTTGTCACCCCCCTGTTTTAACCTTTAACTCTTCCAGATCCAGGATTTATCCTTCCTCCTTCTCTCTTTTCTCCCCTTCCTTACTTTCTCCACTTTCATGTCTGGAATATGATACCTAATACAAACTATAGCTCCTGGGGAGGAACACAGATGCCCAGAAGTGACTAGCACATTCACACTATGAAGGTTGCAATTTTTATTGTCAGTTCTATATACTTTTGCCCTCTTTTGCCATAGGGTCTTGGTTCTGTTTGTAACTTTACCTAAGTTTATATTTAAAGCATAAAAAGGAAAACAACTTCCTTTTCCTTATTCAATACACGTCTATAAGAGAAGTTTTACAAAAGGCAAAAAGGAAAATAAAAATCATTATGACTTGTTTCTTAATCTTCCCCCTTTTAAATCCTTGTCTGCTCTAAAAAAGTAAAGAAATATGTTTTCGAACCTGAAAGATCACGCCCCACATGCAGGATTTAGAGACAGCTGTTTGTGATTCACTGGGCTTGAAGACATTTATCAGGACATCTGACACATTCAAATTATGGCTGGGTTCCCACAGTGCTAACCTCTGGATCCATGCTCCTTCCCAGGGTTTAGGGGAGATACTCTGTGGCTGTTGTCAGAGAAAAAAGAAACCCGAGCTGTGGATCTGGCAGGTCAGAGCTACTCAGTTCATCTCTAAATCTTTACAAATCCAAGAATTTCCCTGAAGTCATCATTCACTCTGAATTTGCCCAATGCTTTTTTGTGAAGAAGAGGAAAGAGGCTTGCTTCAGTTACATCTCGGCTCCCATGAAACCAGGCGTTGAAAGGGGGCAGAGTCCATAATTGATTTTCTGACAGGTTATAAAATATTAAAAGATGGGAAAGTTTTAAAACTAATTTTTAGGTATCCGTCTGAAGCCACATCCAGTCAGCCTACAGGATCAATGAAACAACATTACAGAGAAATGCTGAACTCATGCTCTCTTGGTTAATCTATATTTCAGAGATGAGACTGAGCTCTTAAATGACCTGCACACAGATTGAACTGATCCCCAGTTTCAACCTCTCATTTGGAGCCTAGGTGGCAGAGATTAACCATTTCAAGGAAATGCAAGTCAACACCCCCTTGCAGCAGGAGCCACTAAGAGTGTGGGTGAGGACTCAGAAAAGCCGCAGATGTCAGATGGGCAGGTGGGGACCACAAGGCCTTTATGTGGCTGACTCGGTGTACAGCTCTTGGGGTGATTTTTGATTTTTATCTTGGATATTCTTGTGTGCCCAAGAGACAGCTGTTGTGATTCCCTGATGTCCGCTCAAGGTGGCGTCAGGCCACCGGAGGCACCATGACAAGAGCCTATAAACTGGGTGGCTTATATACAGCTGACTGTATTTCCTGTAGTACTGGGAGCCGAGGTCATCCAAGGTCAAGGCAGATTTGGTGTCTAATAAGGGTCTACTGATTAGCGTACCGGCTTATATGTGGCCCTTTCTTGCTTTGTATCACATGGTGGAAACAGGGAATATTCTGGGGTCTTCAGTGCCTCATAAAGGCACTAACCTCACTCATGAGGGCTCCACCTTCATGACCTAATCATGGCCCGATGCCCTACCTATCTCCTGAAGTGGTGAAGACAGCATTGGGAAGCCCTGAAGCCGTGTTCTAGGGTGATTTATGTCCTTAGATGGAACTTCTTATTGGAGAAGAGAACTAAAAAAAACCCTGATAAAACACCTCCTGTCACCATGGGGTTAGGTTAGGTTTCAACATAGGAATTTTGCAGGAATGCATAATGTTCAGTCCATAGTGGGAGGCATGAGGCAAATTTAACTGAACTCACGTACAGTTGACATCTGTCCTAAGAAGGAAGGAGGTGCTTCTTTATTTATTTTTTTAAATTTTTTTTATTTATTTAGTATAGTGTCTCACTACACAGTTCAGACTCATAATAATCCTGCTATTTTCAGCTTCTCCAGTGCTGGGATTACAAGTGCCACCCTGCCCGGTTTCAGTGACACAGGGCTGTGAGGCTGGCAGGGCTGGCATGGCATGTGGTATGGGGGATAGAACTCCGGTCTTTGTGCTTGCCAGGCAGGCCCTTAGACCACCGAGGTATCTCCCCACCCCCTTTAAATTTTAAACCTCAGAAATGTTTATTTTGCAAGTGGATTTTCTTAATTTTTTAAAGAATACAACATAGTAGGAAAGGGGGGGGGCTGCCAGTTAGCTCAGTTGTTTAAGTGCCTGCTTGTGTAAACACAGTCAGGTGCAGGATACTGCAGTTTGATCCCCACCTCCACCTGCCTTAGCAGATCTGTCCTTATGGCAGCCTGAGCCAGCCCCCCCCAAGCAAAAAAAAAATCCTTCTCAACTTTAGGGTAGGGAAATAGCTCAGTAGAATAAGCATTTGCCTGGCAAGCACAAGATCCTGAGTTCAATCCCGGGTACCACAAAAAAAAAGGAAAAAAGCATTAGAAATGGTACAAAATTTCATTGAACAAAGTAATAGGGAATTCAACGATGTTTGCTATAATACATGATGCTATCTAGTAATTGTTTAGGGTTCTGCTGGTCTTTTGAAAGGAGCAGTTAAAATATTTTTATTCTTATGTTTTCTTTCTTTTAATTTCTCATAACTTTGTTGTTGTTTTCATTGTTTTTAACCAATTTTTCAGGCTTATATCTGGTAACCTAAACAACTCATTGGAAGGAGGTGTTTCATTAGGGTTTTTTTTAGTTCCCGTTTCCAATAAGAAGTTCTGTCTAAGAACATAAGTCAGCCTAGGACACGGCTTCAGGGCTTCCCAATGCTGTCTTCACCACTTCAGGTGACAGTGAAGCAAAGGGGAGTATTGTGGCCTGAGGTAAACTGGATGAAGTTTCCAGAGCTGTGTTTGGACCTCTCTGAGATGCCTTGTACCTAAGTGGTAAAATTCCTGACCCTCTCAGAAGGTTCTCCTGAGCATATTCAAGAGGTTTCAAAATTGCAGCGTCCCTGAGTCCTTAGATGGCCTCGCACTGACATTAGTGTGACTTTGGGAACTTGTCACACTTGAGCACAGTATCAAAAGCTCTTTACTTGTTTTCCTACAACCCCTCACTTCACAGCCTCTCATGCCTTCACCCCTCATAACCAGAAACTCCTTGAAAGCAGGAATTGAACTCAGCTTATTTCTATTTCCAAATCCTACTGTGGTACCTGGTGCCCAACTACCTGACACATATTTAGTCACCTATTTTCTAGCTTTCTAACTAGATTGTAAGCTTAGCGAAGATAGTACTTCTGGCCAAATTTATTTAAACCTTACATCCCCTAGGGCCTAGCATTTGTTGGCTGGATGGTGTGGGAGGTGAGATAACATGCAGTAGGAGAAGTGTGTTCGATCTAGTGGATACACTTCCAGAAGTCATCAGTTTTGAAAGGTTTGAGAGGAATGAAGGGAAAGAGATAGCTAAAGAGGTAGGATTGGAGCTGAGCCCCAGGAGAAGTACACTTTTGTCACTTAAAAGTGAGTATCATGTGTGTATATGGCAAGAGGGCATGACCACAGTTGGATGCACACACTGAGTACAGAAGGACTTACAGTGCCCTGGAAGCAGCGCGCTGTGAGAGACAGGTGGCTCGAGAACAGCTTGTGCAAGATCTGGGCTGTCATAACAGTCCCTGGAATTCTGTCCTATAAGGCTTTCAGAGGCTTTTAAAGAGAGGAGTGACAGCATCAGTTTCTTTCATGGAAACCATGTGGAGGATGCATGAGCTATGGTAAAGGAGAAGGCTGTGGTATGGGGCAGGTGGTAGCAGATAAACGTGAGAGAACCTAGAGTCTCACCATACTGCCTCTGGCACATAAGAGAGCATATTAGTCAGCTGTCCATCACTGTGACAAAATACTGGAGATGGTCGCCTTATAAGGAAGAAAGCTTTGTTTTGTTCCATGCTTTGGTTTCAGGCCACAGTTGGTGAGCCAGTTGCTTTGTGGCCTGTGGTAAGCCACTAGAGCATGGTGTGAGTTTGTGGAAGAGGAAGCTGTCCTGTGGAAGCAACCAGGAAGGAGACAGAGAAGATGGGTCAGTGTCCTGTGATCTCTCCAAGGCCACGCTCCAGTGATCTAATTTCCTTTCAATAGGCCCCTGCTCTCAATACTGCCATGTGCTAGACACCTAATCTTTGACCTATATAGCTTTGGGAGGGACATTCAAGATCTGCCCTCTAGCAGAAGGTTCCACAAAGAGAAGATTCTAGAGTTGGGATACAGACACCCCAATATAATGGCCTGAGTCCACCTGACCTTCTTGCAACCAGATGAATGTCAATAGAAAGCATTATTCAATGAGTGAGGGGACACAGGTGCCTACCATAGAGTGGCATTCTAGGAGGTCAGTCTTGTCCTGCATTTCTTGTACTAATGGACCTGGTATGTTTTCCTGACTCTAGTCCCATTTTTTTCCAAGAATCACTTCCTCGGATCCTCAGGTATCGGATGGCCCTTCCATCAGAATGTGATTCCCCTCCCTGGTTTCTCTCCTTTGGTCCTTCCCTACTGTGTTCACCATCGACATACTCCTAGGGTGCTCCGGTGTAGCTCTCCGTCCTAGAATACAAGCTCATTGGGAATAAGGGTCTTTGCTTTGCTTGGCATCCATATTAGAGCCAGGAACAAAATAGATGCTCAATATTTATTTAATACATGAATGACTGTGGCCAAGGAGCAAACTGCCCAGTATTTTCTGCTGCACTGGAAACAGGCTCAGAACATGGAGATGCTAGATTTGCAGCTCAGCCCCAAAGCATGGGTTGATTATCCAACACCTAATCTTACCCAGGCACTAAAGAACTCAAACATCTAAAGGAGCCTTTTTATCTGAAAAAATAAAAACTAAAATTAAATAAATAATGGAATAACTGAAAAATGAACTGAAATAACTGAAAATTTCTAGTGCCTGGAGAAAATTACTCTAACAGGCCATACTTTTATTCACGAACTTGGGCTTGAACCCAGAGCCTCACCTGGGCCTGGTACTCTCTCACTGAGCTACATCCTCAGGCCTTTTTAAACTTTCTTTTGAGCCAGTCTTTCTATACTGCCTGGACAGGGCTTGAGCTTGCTATCTTCCTGCCTCAGCCTCCTGAGAGGCCAGAATTACAGCTGCGTGTGTGTGCCATACACCTAGCTCAGTTTGCATTTTGTTCCAATTATCAGACAATGAACATTTCGTAAGCCAGGAGTCAGAGAAAGGCCCATGCACCTCTGAGGCCAATCTTCCTCCTGGCAGGAGGCAAATGGTGGCTCTGGGGCTCCCGATTCCTGCCCATGTGAAGGCAAGACTTCGGGCTGCTTGGCTCTCATTCTCTGCTCTCTTACCCAGAACCCTCTGCGGGGAAGGCAGCCCGTCAGTGCTGGGCCTTTCTTCTATGAGCCCATAAGGCCCTATCAGAGCTGCTAGTCTCATAATCAAATTTTAATGACTGTCTGCTTCCCTTCCTAGATGTTTATAGTCCTCCGCACTCTGATTAGGTTTTGCTCCCACAAGATAGTTAAAAGCCCACAATTTGCACTGGGTGTTTTATTTTTTCTGAGTTAAGTGAGTGGGTAAATGTTCCTTTGATCTTCCAGCAGTGGATGAGGACTGTTTGTGTTTTTAAGGCCCTCACCAATTATGTGACCTGGACGCAGGGCTGGGTTTGAGGCTGGCTTTCTGGGTGGTTTGAAAGTCCCTCAGAGGTTTTTATTTTTTACCCTCCTGTCTCTCCTATGCCCCAGGTGCTGAAGGGACAGAGGAAAAGTTAGCAGCAAGAGCCTCTGGGAAGAAAAATGACCTGTTGTTATAGGCTGATGCAGGGCCAGATTTTCAAATTGGTGCACAAGCGTCTCTCTCTGGGGGGGCTGTCCTTGCCTCAGATAGAGGAGCTTGCCAGTGGGGAAAGGTTGGGGGGAGCACCTAGCTTAAACTGCTATTCCCAGAGACCTGAGCTAGCAGCTGCATGCAGAGACCCACCAAGAGGAGACAGTCCCTACCGTCCAAGGGGCTGGACTCGAAGCAGACCCAATAAACCAACAGACCTCTTGTCACTGCAGTATGCTAGCAATTACATGTGCACGAGGAATGAGGAATTGCGGGCCTCAGAGAAAAGGGAGAGGACTGCAGGGACCCCACATGATGCCGCGGATTGTGTCAGGATTGAAATATGAACCCCACACTAGCCAGCGACTTCCTGATAGCATGCATACATTCCCACCTGTGCCGCAAGTAAGTGCATACAATAGCAGTTCATTATTTTAATTAAGCTTATTGCAAGACTAATCATCATTGCCATCGGTATCAACCATCAGTCATTTTTCTGATAGAGGCTGTAAGTGATAGCATTCTGTGGTGACAATAAATGATAATGCCGATGGCTTCAGTTGACACTTCGTTGGACATTGCAAGACTGTGCCCGAACACTCCTGGGCTTGCTATGTAAAGAACTATTTATCTATGACAAAAGCCGGGTCTATCAGATATTTGTTTTTGCTTCCTAAATGGATAAGTTCATAATACTTGCAAAATTCATCCTTTAGTGGGTGACAGCCACAAAGTACAAAATGCATTCCGGAAGAAGAAGTTGTATGTGCTTAGCTTGGGGCTGCAGCTCGCCCACGACCCCCAACCTGTACGCAGGGCAGAGGAGCTGAATCATGGCTCCTTCTTCCGGATGAACCTGGGAAATGAAGTTGTTGGAGTTGCAAAACGGTTGTTGCCTGAAAGGGATCCGAAGGACGGCAGCTCTGCTCCCTTCATCACCAGCCTTTCTGGCATCTGACGTGATGGAAAGTCTCTAGCATCTAAATAAGTCTTCTCCCAAACCACACTACCCGGGTGCTTATTATTCTTGTTACTGCATTTCCCTGGCTTAAAGCACTCCCTTGTCTCAACCATTTGTGCTACAAATAATTTTAATTGAGCCGAGAAACCCTTGACATTTTAGAAATTACCTTCTATTTATAAGACTTTAGGAAGGAACTTTCCTGGCAGTCCTGACCTCTACGAGATTTGGCTTCCGCCCCCACCCACTTTGAATTTAGCTTTTTTTTTTTTTCTTCATTGAACCTAATTACTCTCATTCCTAATTTAATTTTGTGATATCAAATAAAAGGCCAACTTGATATACATCCATAAAATCCCACACCAGCTATGAAGTGCTTCAGCTCTTCAGATGCACACCTATGAGGAACCCGCCTATCTGAAATCTGTTCTGCTCAGGTTCACAACAGCAAGTTCTAGATGATTACTAAACAATGGCCTCTGGGGGAAGATGCTGAAATCAAGGCCCATCAGGTCTACCCTTTGGGCTCGGGCAGTGAATTCTTTGGGAGAGTGAAGAATTCAGGTTTTGCTGTTGTTTTCTCTAAATATCACAAACTACCGCTATATGTCTTGGTGTATTGAGATAAATGTCATTTTGGTATACATAATACAACACTGCACATTGAATAACGCTGCTGTATCCATTTTCCTTTCCTTCCTTTCTTTCCCTCTTTCTGAGTCACACTGGGGCCATGCACATGTGTGTGAGGCAAGCACTCTACCACTGAGCCACCCCGCAGCCCCTTCCATGATCTTTTATCTTCAGAAAAACAGCAATTCATCCATGCATTTGATGAATATTTATAGACCACCTACTATGTGCCCGGAAACTAGTTTCCGGGCACATAGTAGGTGGTCTATAAATACATGGGATGCACTAGTGATAAATAATGGTACTTGATACTGGGGTTAACTGCAATCAGTGTAAAACAAAAACTAAGCAAAGAAGGCGAATGAATAAGGGATGCCAAAGTGAGACCACTGGGGGAGGGATGTTTGAGGAGGAGCCAAGGGCAAAAGCAAGTTGAGAGAAGAGCTGGGAAAGCTCCCAAAGCAGGGACACAAAGGACACCGCTGTACCTAGGGCACGATGAGCAGGGACTCAGGATGGCAGGGAGTGGGACCTTCAACGGTCGCAGGATGCTGAGGGCCTGCATAAGGATTTGGCTTTCATACTGAGGCAGCAGCTCTGGAGGAGTGACACCATGTGATCAGGCTTGACAGTGCCAGGCTTATGGCAGTGTAGTAATCAGCTGGATAAAGGGCAGCAGGAGACCAAAGGGGAGGCCATTGCACTCATCAAGGGAAAGGCGACAGTCACTCCAACCAGGTGGCTGCAACTGAGGTTTTGCAAAGCAATCCATTTTTGGATATTGGAATTAAGTAAGGAAAATATAATTTAGTCTCATTTTAGGCAAATATGTGACAAAGTTGGATTTGAAACCAGACCTCTTGGAGGGAGTCCCTCTATAGTGGCTGTGCAGACCCCCTGCCACTGAACGCAATCCAGATATCCACTTCAAAGTGCCTACTGCAAAGCCTTGGCTGTGTTCTCATTAACATAATAAATCAGGAACCAGAAAACCAGTCCCTTAGATCCCTGCACAACTAATGCTACCTGACAAGCAGCAGGTTGTTGCATAATAAATGGTGTGGGGAGGGAGGAGACTCTTGTCTTGTGGGGGAGGGGTGCTCATTAGGGCCTTAGTTGCTTAACATTTGTTTTTGTTGCTGGCAGACTCCTGTACTGTTGGTTGTGTTTCTGGAAGCAAAAAAGTGCTGTTGTAGGTTTGGGGGCCCCTGTGACTTTGTAGGAATGGGAGGGAGGGAGAAAGACAGACAGGAGAGACAGAGAGAGAGAGAGAGAGAGAAAGACAGAGAGACAGAGACAGAGAGAGACACCGAGAGATAGACAGAGACGGAGAGAGACAGACAGGGACAGACAGACACAGAGATAGAGAGACACAGAGAGAGACAGAGACAGAAGTAGAGGAAGAGAAGAGAGAGGATTTGAGGATTTAAGCTTAGGTGAAATTTACCTAAAATAAAATAACTTATTTTAAGGTAAGCTATTTAATATATTCAACATGTTGTATAAACACCACTGCTCTAGTTCCAAAACATTTTTATCATCCCAAAGGAAATCCCATGCCCATTATAGACTCTGCCCATTCTTTACCCCCAGTTCCTGGCAACAACCATTATAATTTCTGTCCCTGCAGATTTATCTATTCTGGATATTTAATATAAATAGAAGCATGCATGTGATCCTTTGGCATCTGGCTTGTTTTACTTAGCATGATGTTTGCAAACTTTATCTGTTTCTTATGTGTTGGTACTTCATTCCTTTTTATTGCATAATAATATTCTATCGCATGCATAGGTTGCCATAATTTTTTAGGCTACCATATGTTTATTAAAATGTGTATCTGTGATACACATTTTAATTTTCCTGACTTTTTGATGCCATGAGCATGTTACATATACTTGTTTGAGTACTTGTTCCAAATCTTTTGAGCATACACACAGAGATGGAATTGCTGGGCCACATTGTAATTCTACTAACTTTCTGAAGAACTGCCAAACTATTTTCCACAGTGGCTGACTTATTTACATTCTTTTTTAATTTATTTATTTTGGGGTATTTGGGATTAAACTCAGGACCCTATGCTTGCCAGGCAGGGGCTTATGCCACTGAGCTATCTCCCTAGCCCTTATTTATATTCTTACTGTCAGTATATAAAGATTCAGTTTTCCCATGTCCTCCATAATACTTGCTGTTGTCTTCTCCTCTCCCCTCTCCTCCCCTTTTCTGTCTCTGTCACTGTCTCTGTCTCTGTCTCTCTGTCTCTCTAAATATCTACTCCAATGGGTACAAAGTGGCATATTTATTTGCTTTTAATCTGCATTTATCTAATGACTGACGCTGTGATCATCTTTTCATGTGTTTTTTAGTCTTTTATACTTTCTTTGAAAAAAATGAATGTCTACTTAACTTCTTTGTCCATTTTTTAATTGGGTTTTCTATCTTTTTGCTGCTGAGTGCTAAGAGTTTTTTATGTATTCTGGATACTAGACTCACCAGATATATACTTTACAATTATTTTCTCCTTCTGTATATTCTTTTCACTTTCCTGGGAACATCCTTTGATGGAAAAGCATTTTTGATTTTGATGAGCTCTAACCTACCTATTTCTTCTTCTGCTGGCTGTGTTTATATCCCACAGCTTTTAGCAGTAGCAACAGTAATAATAGTGAATGCAAAGAATAAGAAGGACTTGGAAGAATGTCTGAATTTTTGCTATTTTGGACCAAGATGTAGAGCAGGCACAGAATTTTCTAATCTCAAAAAGTACACAGATGTGACCTGGGAGTATCTCTCTTTCTAGCTTCCTTATCCTATGTCAGGCCACTAGCAGAAGAATCTGTCAAATATGGTGATAGAAAACTACAGAGAAGTGAGGGTTTTTTTTTTTTTGTCATGAAAGGAAGGTCATCTTAGTAGTTTGGGACCCCACACTCTTTCTAATGTCTCCTTTGGCACCCTCAAATCACACCCTCTGTCTTAGAGTCTGAGATGTCTATTCTGCCAAGCACATCATGTCTGCACTGCAAGTAGCAAGAGGCAGGGAAGGTCCCTCTCTCCAGGCCCCAGTTTGCACACATCTGTTCTGTTTACCTCCCATGGGCCAGAACTTGGTCACGTGACCACAACTAAGGCAAGTCAGAGATGCTCATGAGTTCATGAGCGACACTACCTGAAGAAAGTCCATTCTCCATTTAGAGGCACAACTAAGGTGCATTTTAAACACTTTTTTTGTATTGGCTTTATGAATTAAATCCAAATGAAATAAGACACCTTTCTTTTCCCAACAAGTTGAAGAAGGTTTTATTCCCTTCTCCCATGTACTAGGGTTCGAACCCAAGCCCTATACACTGAACTATATCCCCAGCCCTGCTTTGCTTTGGTTTTTTTCCAGCTTGAAATTCTACTGCCTAAGCCTTCCAGAATGCTAGGATTTCAAATGTGTGCCACTAAGCCTGGATTCAATTAAAATGTTTGAAGGAGAACTGTTACTGTGGCTACCTGTGAGGGATATTGATTTAGTTAGTTTTTGCACTGCTGAGACAAAATACTCATCACCCAGAGTTAAAGGAGGAAACCTCTATTCAGCTCATAGTTTGTGAAGTATTCAGTCCAGACATTTGGCTCTAAAGCAGAGTGGCATCACAGAGAGAAACAGTTCATGGTGGGCAGAAGGTAGCACAGCCACAAGGGCTGACTACAGCTTTTCATCCCTTATAGCTCACCTAGGCTGCTTATGCAGGGGCAAGCAGAAACAGGATTTAGAGGCAGATTTTTTTATATCAACAGACACTGCTCAGGATGATACCCCCAAATATCAGGCTCTGATTTCTGGTGATCTAGGGCATATGTGGGATAAGCAAGCAGGAAGTACAGAAGCAGAATGGCTGTCAGTTGGGGATTGGTTTATATAATATGTATTGTAGTGACCAGCCACTGCTAAGGGATACAAGCAACAATAACTGGAGCAGGAACTATTACCCAGGCAACTAAGAAACAGAGGTACACTGGCTGGGAAGGCCATTTTCTGTTACACTTAGGGTAGGTGGCACGCATACCTTTAGTCCTAGTGTCCTTGATCCTAGCATTGTACCATGAATCAAGCCCAGCATCACAATCTAGATCCAGCCACCTCTGAATAAGCCCCCCAATCCCAAGCGTGAGGCTTTGTGAGGACATCTGGATTCCAGCCAAAATAGAGCCAGGAGTTTACAGAATCTATTGCTTCCTGATTCCTGATTGTATGTAATATGGTTAAATTACAGCTCTGTCTACTGGGGCTGGGGAGATAGCTCAGTAGAATAAGTGCTCGCCTGGCAAGCACTAAGACCCTGAGTTCAATCCCCAGTTCCACACACACACAAAAAATTCCAGCTCTGTCTACCTAGATGAAAATAAGAAAAATACAAAATAATTGCTTCAGAAAATATTTGATTTGTGTAGATGAATCCTTGTATTACTTGGAAAAATGTTATTAACTTAGAAACTCTATTTTACTTCTCCACACTTTCCCCATAGTTCCCTTTCTTCCTTGCAATACACTGACTTGACAAATCATTGCCAATTTTTGAAAAATTAGAGAACATTAAATTCAGTTCTGGTCCAAGTGTCTACACTGATAAACAAGAAGAACAAATCCCACCAGAAGACAAACTCCTCAAGAGTAAGGGTCTTTGGATATCATGCTTTAGGACATTGATTCATCCCACAAATGTTATTGAGTATCGGGTATTGACCTCTACATAGAAATACTAGAGCTAACAAAAGACAAAAATCTTGGCCCACAATTATTTTCCAGGATTAATGCATATGTGTGACAAGACTTACTGAGTAGGCAAATTTTTTTATAAAAAATTAAATGAGTGTTCACTTACTCTGACTCATGAGTTATTCCAGGCATTGAAACTCTACTAGTGAACTTGAAAAAACTTTTTCTTGGGAGGGGACAACAAATGTAAACCAAATAGACCAATACATAATCTGACCCAGAGCGCAGGCCCAGTGTGTCAGTGAGACTGCCAGGGCCGCCAGATCCTGAAGCAACTCAGAGCGCAGATCCAGTGTGGAACCCTTCAGCAGAACTCCCTGCAAAGAGGCTAGAGGCAAGACCCATCCAGCTGATTCAGTAGTAGGACATCTTGCCAGAGTGGCACGAAGGATTCACCTGCAAGGCTGCAGCAGGTAGAAGTGGAACCCAGCAGCCAGACCCAAGCCACACCCACCTGGAGGAGTCTGAACTTTGTGGATCTGGACCTGGTGCTAAGGTAATAACACTATCTAAGCTTTTTACCAAAGGTCAAAAGTCAGTGGTATACAAAATGACAAAGAGAAGGAAAAAAAGCAGTCTCAGGCCCTGAGTCCATGCAGTACAAATGCAGAAGACACTAGCATAGAGAAAACTGGAAATCACACACTCTGAAATAATAGCGTTGGAAGTAAAGAAACAATTGCAGAAAAGTATAGAAGAAATCAGAGCAGAAATAATTTCTGAAGTAAAAGTAGTGGTAACTATAATCAAAGAACTACTAAGTGCTTCTAAAGAATACAATGATAAAAAATAGAGCAGAACATAAAAATGATGGAACCCCTGAATAAGCAACATAGGAAAGAAATAGAATGTATGAAACACATTCAAAGTGATATACCGGAAATTAAAACCTTAATCACAAGCTGGCAAATCCAATTGAGTGAAAGTGAAAATAGACTCTCTGACCTTAAAGACACCATTGCAGCTAGTGAAAAAGTAAGCAAAGATCTCTTAAAAACAACTAGGATGCAGGAAAATGTAATTCAACACCTACAAGACGATGCAAAGATGAACAATGTGAGACTAATAGGGATCAATGAGAAGGAAGGAGTCAATACAAATGTTATAAAAAGAATATGGGCAGAAGTAATAGCAGAAAAACTTCCCAAATATGGGGAAACAATCTGACATTCAGGAAACTGAAGCATATACAACTCCAAATAACATCAACCCAATTAAAAACACACCCAGACATATAATAATCAAGATCCCAGAAATTCAGCACAGGAACAGTATACTAAAAGCCACTAAAGAAAAGAAACAAATCACATTTAGAGGAAAACCCATCAGAATAACGGCAGATTTCCCTTCAGAAACCATCAAGTCAAGAAGAGCATGGAGCAATGTATTTCAAGTCTTGCAAGAAAACAAATTCCAACCCAGAATGATATACCCTGCAAAACTCTCTTTCAAATATAATGGAGAATTAAAATACTTCTATGACAAAGAACAATTAAAGAATTTCATGATGACAAAGCCAAGCCTACACAGACTACTAACTGATGTTCTAGAGAGGGAGCAAAATGATCACAACTCCATGAACGAGAATGGATAGAACATGCCAAATAGGGCAAACAATTAACACAGGAGAATAAGAGGTATACAATAGTAGTCCTTCAGTTATTATTTTGTATACAGCAGCAAAATATTTCCAGTACACTCCACAAATGAACTCTTGCACTCCATGAGTCAAGATTCCATATGGGTCTATAGGGTGGATTTGAAGTAAATAGCTGTAGCTCAGTCCCACAAGTGACACCTGGCCACCAGTAAGTGTCATGGTCATTATCCATGTCCACAACACACCAGAACTTTGTGCGATATCCTATCCACAAACTGTCAGAAATGATGGCCATTTATTTGTCATTCCAGCATTTATCTTATGTTTTATTATTAGTACTTCTTCACTTTTTTGAAAACTTTTTCTTAGTTCAATTGTTTTGAAACATTTAATTTTTAATGAATTAATATTTAATTTTCTGAATATTGCTTAATCTTAATTTTTTAAGATTTATGCTATATCTTTGAATTACACTTTATCTAAAGGACATCATATATATCTTCTCCTAGTATTAGAAAAATTTTTTTTGTCTTTTTGAAGCAGGATCTCACTATGCAGTTCAGGCTGGCCTTAAGCTCACTTTGTAGCTCAGGCTGGTCTTGAACTCACAACAATCCTTTGCCTCAGCCTCTTGAGTGGCGGGATTACAGGCCTGCGCCACCATGCCTGGCTTAGTATTAGAAACTTTAAAAACTATATTTCCATTTTCTGTTGACTTTATATTACTTCTTCCCTGTCTTTTATATTCACATACACACACATATATATGAAAAAAAATATGTGTATAACCTGACATAAGATTGGTACTGTTTCATTGAAATCTTAAATGACCTTTTAAATAAGGGTTCATCTAACATATTTTATATAGTCCTGCGTAACTATCACTTTGAGAGCTCTTTATTGTTCATCCAGGAGCATACTGAAACTTCTCATGCCTTTTGAATTATGTTCTTTGTTATTTCCTATATGCTACATCTGGAAGTATTAAAATATTTCAAGTTTGTATAACTAGAAAATATTTTACTTTTAGTTTTCAGAGGTATGTTTGCTAAGTATAAAATTCAAAGAGGATAGATCTTTTTTTGTCTTTCAGTCTTTTAATTAGTCTGGTTTCTTACACTTGGTCCTTTGTTTTCTTTCTAATGTGGAATAAGATGCTATTTAATTTTGTTCTTCCACAGATATATTTTTTATGTATATGCTTTAATCATTTTTTTCTTTACAATAAGTTTTGGACAATTTCATTTTTGTGTATCTTGGTATGATTTTATTTAAATTTCTTGTTCAAAAGGTCTTTTTTCTTGGAAATGTGGTAGTATAAGTTGAGCTAAATTCAGAAATTTTAAATCTTTAAATATTTATTGCCTAGTCCTTCTACTTAGAGAATTCTAATTATATGAATATAAAAAAAGAAAGGAGCAATTAATGCTTATAATTTTTGTTTTCACTGATTTTTTTCCTCTCTAAATTTCTTATAACTTCTTAATTATTGTTTTTTTAAAACAAAACTTATATATTTATATCTGGTAATCTGAAAAACTAATTTGCACACTGCATCATGTAATACAGCAACCATTGTTGGATTCCTATTACATTGTTTAGTGAAATCTTGTATCATGTATAATGCTATTTTCTTCTATCACTATTTTGTGTTTTCCAGAAATAATAATAAAAAGTACAGATAAAAAATATAAATAAAATGAAGTTACATTAAAAATAAAAAACCCAGCACATAAAGCTGATGCTAAGCAATAAACAGTTGACATTGGTACTAATGCCTCTTTCTGCATATACAAATGTAGTGTCAGAAATTGGAAAATTTCTACATCTTGCTTATTGCCTGCTGCTGTAGGCTTCTGAGCTTTCATGGTCAATGAACCAAACATTTCACTGACATTATGTGTGGCATTGGGTCAAATCTTCCCATTCCTTTGCCCCACCTGCCTAAAAAGGCAGCTTGTCTAAGATGATGTCAGGCTATATATTAATTCCCCTTTGCTGTCGTACAAATTGCCACAAAATTGGTACTTTGCACAATGAAAATGTATTATCTTGCAATTCTGAAGGTCAAAGGAGTGAGGCAGATGTCATGGGATTAAATCTCAGGACTTCATTCCTTCTAGAAGCTCCAGGGAGAATGCCTTTCCTCTCCTTTTCCATCTTCAGAGGCTGTTCACATTCTTGTACTCTGGGTCCTTCCTCCATCTACAAAGCCCACACCCCACTTCTGCTTCTGAGGACCTCTGTGGGTGTATTAGATCTGCCTGGATAACCCAGGAAACTCGTGCCATTTCAATGTCATCTGACAGCAACCATAATTCCACATGCAAATTTTAATTCCTCTTTGTCACACAGCCCACCACATCCACAGGGTCCTGGGATTAGGACTTGATCATCTTTGGGACCAACACAGGTAGAAAAATGATTTTTTGTTTGTTTGTTTTATTTTCTTTTTCAGCCACCATCCCCAGATTCTAGCTCAACATTGAGCATCTAAGAGACATTGACGGGTTTGTTATACATGATGTTGGTAAATAGACAAAAGATGCCACACTGTCTGGATATCAGGAAATGGAGCCAGCTCTTCTGTGCTATGCCACCTAGTCCTCCTCACCTTTTTTGGCTAGCAGGTACATGGATAGCATGCTCAGCAACTCCCGCAAGCAAAGTTAGAAACCTTTTGCAAAAAGACCTGTAAATTTCATGTTCTGCATTTTTCTCATAACTTCTGAAGTATAGGAAAGAGTCCTTGCATCTGTCTCACATATCTTCATCTTCTTCTTTTTGGGGAAGCACTTTGTAGAATACCTTAACACCTGCTACTTGATCCTCCAGTAAAAGCTGGGAGGGGAGGGGACAGGGGTACACGCCCATTTAGCAGTTAGGAAGTGGAACTTCAACAGGGATGTATGACCTGTTCAGCGTTATGAAGTCAGGTCTTGAGCCAGGCTTTCTGGTGCCAAAGCTTGTATTCTCTCCACGTTATCCCCATTGGTCAATTCTCTTGCTGTAGTACTCTGGAGTCCCTGGACCAACTTCCACCCTCAGCATACAATCGTTATCATCTTTATTGTCGTCATCATCATCTTTATCATCCTCTCTATTAATTTCCTCCACGTTATTCATTTGCAGAAACCTACAAACTTCACCTCTGTCCCTGAAGAGGGCCATGACCGACTGGATAGCTTTACTTTCTGACTTGAGCCATCACCATTTTGAGAAATCAGTTTTTCTTAGTAGTCCTTCATCAGTGCTCCTTAGTGACTCAGTTTTCAGGGGGCTGAGAAAAATTAGTTGGATCCCAGTCAAACTATCATGGCCACCTATCTCAGTGTGCATCCTTCACATACTTCTTCTAATTGCAAAACTAGCCATGCCAAGCCTCAGTGGCTTAAGACAAGTATTTTGTTTGTGAGTCTGAAATGTGGAGCAGTGTTCAGCTGTGTGATTCTCCTCTTACTCCTGTTGATGCTCATTCATGCAAGAATGAGAATGAAAAACGTAGAGTAGCTTCGTGTTATCATTTAAAAAATCTTATGTATCATCTGGAAGGATCTCAGGAACCAACCCTGAGGGGTCCCAGGAACACACTTTGAGAACCATTATCCTTTATATTTCTGGGTCTCCATTTTTATACTCAAATCAAGGGTTGTCTATGAGGGCAGACACCAGGAAGCACTAAGGAAACTCAAAAGCTGTGAGGCTACTGGAGAACTTTATCTCTGTCAAATAATGATTAGAAGTAAGCCAGTACCCAGTGCACTATGTAGAATTTTATATTTAGTTTCAAATCTGTGGGGCTATTTTTTCCTGGTACTCTTATGTGTAGACTAGAGCTACGGCCAGAGCAGAATTCCCATCACTTTGTTACTAGGTGGGACTTGTTTTATGCTAATGTTTTTCTCATCAACACTTAAAGTTTCCTCCATCTAGCTGGAGCCTTGCTGCTTGTTATATCTTCCATGACATGTGCCATATTTTCAGAATGTATGTCTTAGCAGCATCGTGCTTCAGATTTATTAAAAGTGCGAGGGATTGAGCCATACAGCTCTTATTAAAACTCGCTGCAGTCACACTGCTTTGAAAATTTAGTGGTTAGCTAATATAAAAGTCATAAAAGATTTGGGGTTCTGGGGACTTCCATAAACTTTGAATTTTAGGTGCCCTGAGATGTAGTTTCTGAACAGTTTCTTTGATCTTTGGTTGCACTGGTAAATCATTTATTAGGGCAGTCTTTTTAAACAGGATCCCCTCAACTTTTCCCTTAAGATGTATAAAATAATGTTCTCTGCACACAGCCACCAACTCTCTCCACCTACTGTGTTCATTGATTACAAACTGATGAGGATGTTAAGGGTTGTTTTTAACCAATATTTTTTATTTCTTAAGAAGAGATTTTAGATTTTACAGAAGAGACTGCAATGATCTATGTGATGACAGAATGCAACTGCCTGGAGTTTTCAGAATAGGAGGTTAGACTATATGAGCAGTGTTTCATTTTTTTTTAAAAAGACAAACATATTATAACCAATAGAGCTCTAGGTTTTATTGGATCAACTTCCAAGTTATCTGTGTCACATCATCTCTTCTGGAGCACCTTTGCATTTCCCTCTCTCTTTCCCTAATCTGCTCACTCTAAATCCTCTCTTCCCATTCTGTCTGCCATGATTTTAGAGGCCCCAACTAGAAGTGTCTAATCACCATATCTTCGTAAACATTTGGCCCCACTCCTGCTGGCCTGGGTATCTGCCACACACACACACACACACACACACACACACACACACACACCTTTCTGCCTTTTCTGAAGACTTTAGCAAAAGAAAAAATAATAGCTCTCATTGGGAAAATGGTTGAGGATATCTGACTTAGAAAACATGTGTCATATCATTTACCAAGTATCCAACAGAGCATGAAAAGTGAGGTATGTGGGCAAAAGTCTGATGAATATTTAGACACAACAAATTTCCAAGTCTCTATTACTACCACTACATTCAAGATCAAACATTCCAGTTTTGTGAGTAAGAAAAATTGTTGGATAGTACCCTGAAAAGAATTATGCTGATGATCAATGAATAGTACATCCTATCTTGAGATTTAAGAAAATAGCCTCTTGCCAAATATGTAAATTCTGAAGGACAGCCCTTTATAAGCAAGACAAGAAGCAATAAACTATGAAGAAAAAGATGGATACATTCAACTTTATAAGTTTTTATTAACTATATAAGTTTGTAGTCTCTACAGAAAAAGCTTTGCAAAATGAATCAGAGGGCAAATGACTCAGGGAAAATTTGCTATATATGTTGGGCTAATTCATTAAGATTTAAAAAAGTTGTTTTTAGTCAATATGGTAGAAAATCAGGTAATGCATCTAATCAGTCAAAGAATAGAAAATAAAGACAGTGAAAAAAAAGACATGAATAGATTCACAAATACAAATAGAAATGATGATGAGGGCTACTATGGGCTGTCATGTTTGTGTTGCCTGAAATTTATAAATTCATATGTTGATTCTTTACTGACCATTGTACAACTGTTGCAGGCAGCTGAGTTAGCTAGAAATATTATAGACAGACAGCACCAGGCTCTAGAAGGAGTGAAACCAGAAGACAAAGACAACTATTGGAGGGACAGATGCTCCTGCTGTGAACCAGACCTAAAGGCCAAACAAATGTTAAAAGAATAGAACCTAGGATTGATATTCTAAATAGGTAGCCATCACCTGAAAAGACCCAAATGAGTCACTAGGCCAACCCTCAAGGGAATGAGACCGTGTCCCATATTCATGCCCGCTTACCACTTGACTCACTTCCCCATTTGGTCCTGGGCCTAATCAACTTTACCTGAGCAATGAAATGGTGCTTGTAATCCCATTGGTTGACCATAGTTTTGTCTCACCCCAATCCACCTAAGCGAGACCCCTCCTCTACCTTAGCTTCACATGGTTTTGCCCTATAAAAGTCCCAAAAAGAGGCAGCTTCCTGGGCAACCCGCTCGGGCTCCCCTTCTGTCCCTCTCCGACAGAAGCTTTTCTTTCCAATAAAGTTTTATCCTCAACCTCTGTTTGTTCCTAAAATTCATTCTTTGGTTTTAGAGAAGACGAACTCATGCAGGTCAGTTTGGGAGTTTTACTTCCTGTATCAGTATCAGGGCCTTTGGGAGCCCACAGAGTTAGGTGAGTCATAAGGGTGGGGCCCATGATAGGATTAATGCCCTTAGAAGAAGAGCTGAATGAAAAACAGAGAGAGAAAGATAGACACAGAGAGAGACAGACAGACAGAGAGACAAAGAGAGAGAGAGAAAGGTATGTCGACTACTTTTGCATATCTCCAGCTCTTCTCTTTGAAATAGCAACTTCCTCCTCAGTGTTCAGCATCTCAGCACCATGTAAACACCTTCTGGGGCATCCTGCTGGAGGATGGACACAATAACTTCAAAGGTCAGCAAGCACTTGCACCTCATTATTAGGAGGTAGAAATTCAGTAAGGACTTTATAACCCAGAACAGAGAATGGACTGGGAAATTGAGAATGAGGACAGCAATGATCAAAAATAAATTATGGATCCTTTGAAAATGGTCCAGCCTCTCTTTTTCCCGTGTTTGCTGGCAGTTTGTTGTCCAGGACAAGCCCATTGTTAAGTGGCGGTCATCATTTTGTTAGAGCCCATATAAGATACGTGTTTAGAATTTAGCTTGGGACCATTTTTTCTCTTCTAAGGAATTGGCCCGTTTTCTTTCTCAATGAGAGAATTAGAGAACCTTAGAGCCCAAGGCAAAGACGGTGCTCAACTGTAGCCAACTCTGTTGGCTTCAATTATTTTCATAGGTTTTGTAGATTTCATAGGTTTTGTAAGATTTCATGGGTACTGGAGATCCAGCAGGGCCTTTTGCATGCTAGGCAAATGCTCTGCCTATCTACATTCCTAATTGTCATGGCTTTGGGATTTTTCAAGGTGAACAATATAGTACAGGGCATGTTTTATAATAGCATTTTATAATGAATCACCCAAGAATCACATACTACAAGTGCAGGAAATTTATCCATGCCCTAAATACTAATAAATCTAGCTGAGGGCATAGAGCTCATAGCAGTGCCTCCCAGCAGTCCAGCTGGGGGCCTAGAGCCCACAACAAAGTCCCGTGCAGGCCCGCTTCATGGATCTGTGCTGGAAAGGCCCAAACGTCAATGGTGGAAGCCAGGAAATCTTTGCCAGTGGGGTGAATGATCTGTGCAGCCGGCTGAGGGATCTGCACTGGAGCTAGGAAGCAGCATGCAAGGTAAGCACCAGAGCTCCCCCAAAAGTACTACAGCCATCCTCAGCAGCAGTGAGAATGCCTTTGTCCCAGAGACAAACAGGTCACACCACTTATAACTTCAGGCAGGTTATTTATTTTCTTTGTGTCGCAGTTTCCTCATCTGGAAAATGGAACTGATAATAATGACATCTTTATAGGGTATTTATGAAGGCTAGTATAATACAGGGGAAGTCTTTGAAACAATATGCAGCACATAAAAAGACTGCAAGTCTGTTGGCTTTCATCATCACCATGATTTTTGCTTATTAGACGTTGCTATGGGCTGCGTCAGATCCTCCTGTGCTCTCCCTAGATTTATATGCTTAAAGTCTAACCTCTGGTATCTCAGATTATGTTAGTATTTTGAGATAGAATCTCTAAAGAGGTAATTAAATTAAAAGGAGATCTTTAATTACATTAAAATGAGATTTTTAAGGTATGCCCTAATCCACTGTGGCTTGTATCCTTATAAAAAGGGATTTGGGCACAGATACACACCTAGAGGAAAGACATGGGGGAGTATGGCATCTCCAAGTCAGGAAGAGCTCAGAAGGTACCAGACCTGCTGGAACCCGTGTCTTGGACTTACAGCTTCCAGAAATTTTGTACCATGTATTTCTGTTATTCATCCACCCAGTGCTGCTGTGTCATGGTAGCCCTGGGAAACAAACACTGATGCTGTGTCTCATTGCTTCTTAAGCCCCAGGTACATGCTGGTGAAAATGATATGCAAAAACCTGTTGTTGCAAAGGGTTTGTTCTAGTGGGGATACATAGTAAACATGTGCACACATATATGAACACCATAATTTTTAGCAACACCAATACTTCAAAGAAAATAGCAAGAGTGATATGAAGGAGGAGACAGTATTTGGGTGGGGTGGATGGCCAGCCAGGGAAGATGAACCAGCTTGGGAAGCCGGTGTCCAGAGCAGTCCAGGCAGAAGGAACCTGCTTGTTCTGCTTGAGAAATGAAGAGAAGGCCACTGTGGCTGGAGAACAGCGAAGAGGGGGAGGGGCAAGGGACCACAGAGGAATGAGGCCAGGTCCCTTAGAGCTTTGCAAACAAGGGAAAGATGCTTGGGTTCATATTGTAGATGCTCATTCTGCAATATGGGTAGAAGGTCTGGAAAGGAGGCTGGGAGCATAGAGAAACAGAAGATGGATGAGAAGATGGATTCTATATTTTCTATGTATTTAAGAAGTTTACTTAAGGATGTACTTGTAGCTCAGTTGCAGGAATAGATGAATATGAGAGAAGGATTAGAAAAGAACTAGCTGGTTTCCCTGAATAATTGAATGGAAGGTGGTACTGATTCAGCAAAGTCATCAGGGTGGGGGAAGGGAAAGTCTAGGGGTGAAATTTAGAGCTATGATATGGTCAGACCATGACTGAGTTGGATATTATATGACCAGGAGGGAAAAGATCAGGGATCCTATTACTCTAGGAGTTAGGGCTCTGGAGAGATGGAGGACAGGAGAGATAGGGGTTTGCCAATCATCAGCCCTGGAAAAGGGTGGAATAACAGAGGATGGTATCAGAGTACAAGGCCCAGCTCTGGGACGAAACTCTCACATGCTCTGGCTTAAAAGCACTAAGAGGTGGAGGGAAGAGCCATCAGGGTGCTAGGAAGAGAAGTAGAGAAGTGCACAGGCCAGGAGTGGGGAGCACCTGAGAGTGGGCCTGCCGTCACTCTGTGCATATGCACGCGTGACACCCTGCACGTCTGAAAGTGCTCATGTGCCCCAGGTGGCTCACACACACACACGTGCATGTGCACAGCCATGGGGCTGTCTGTTGGTGCATACAGTTATGGAATCCAGTGCTTCTTGGGCTCAAAGCCCTTTTTAAAATTGCATTTTACACATCAGTAAACTTGTAATGCAGGAACTGCTTTCTTGGGGTTATTTATACCCTTAGTTTGCAGAAGGATTTGTCAGGAAATAATATGAATGTTATTTATCTGACTGTTCAGCTTTATTGACTGCTACATTTCACATCCTTCAGTTCTTTTTGGCAAAGGAGTAAATAACACTGCTATTAACCTCTAACACTGGTATAAAAGTAGGCAGTTATTAAGGGGTAAATATTACTTTGACGATTATTGCCCCAGTCTGCTTTCTCTGGGAGAGGTAATAAATAAGGGCTCTCCTGGGGTCTGCGAAGTTCCCAGTTTTGTTGAGGGAGCTGCCAGTTCTCATGACCATGGCTGTGATTTGGAGCCACGCAGAGTGGACAGAAATACTCAATGAGCTATTTCTCATTTCTAGAGGAAATCAAAGCAGCATGATGCCCAGGTGGCTGTGGAGGAGGAGCTGAAGGCGCCAGGCCCTAAGGCTTCTACCAGGAGAGAAGCAGACAGGGCTGCAGCGCTGCTAGAGTGAGGGGGTAAGGAAAGAAATTGCGCTTGGGAGTCATGGTGCATTATGTCACCTGCCATGAGAGCCAAGTCCTGGTGATAGAAGTTCAGTGCCCAGAGTTGATGAGCAGGTGAACTGCAAATTAGCGACATGTGGTCCTCCCATCTGGGAGGGAGAAGGCTGAAGAGTTCTGGTCACAGGCAAAGAAAAAGTTAGACTAAAAACCAAGAACACTGAACTAGTCTCAGCTGTCAACTTCCCTTTTATTATGACCCCAGATTTCTTATTAACTTTTTCACTCATAGTAAGTGAAAAGATGCTCTATATGGTTTTCTGAGATACCTCCAGTCCAGGAATCCTTTGACTTCATCCTGTCCAGGTCTGTTGGACAAATCCACCAGGTCTGGAGACAACGTTGGGTTGCAGTGAGCCACTGTTTCATGGGGTCTGCACACACAGCAGGGTGCAGTGCTTCTGAGCCAGTGCCCTCTCTTCTTTTACAGGGAGCCCCAGCAAATAGAGGTATTCTCATGCTCAAGCCAGACCTTGCCTGGAATGTAAGCCCAGATCTCGCAACTTCAGCTTCGCAGCACTGCCAAGGGCTGCTGTAAACTGGGCTTCATTGTTCACTTTGTTTGGTCTCCAGAACTCAATTTAATTGGCTCCAAAGATGATTTGGAACCTTGCTTTATATCCTGTGATTACAAATGTGAAAACACAAGGAGGGAATTTCTCCTCGAAAAGCAGTTAAATCCAGACCTTATGACTAAAAGTAGCTGGAATGTTTTCTGCAGAATGAGAGGCAGCCACGAAAACCTACCCTGTGTGAATGCATTATTCCATGAAAGTTTTGTAAATAGAGGAGTCTAACGTCAATGGAATTGGTCTGGGAAGTTTGAGTTTTCATACATTTGCAGCATGGAGGTGAATATTTTCAGTGAGATACATATTTACTTTTCTACGTCCAAATTGTCTTTTTTTTTTTTTTTTTTTTTTTTTTTTTTTTTTTTTTTGTCTTTTTGAGACAGGGTCTCACTATGCAGTTCAGGCTGGCTTTAAGCTCACTTTGTAGCTCAGGCTGGTCTCGAACTCACCAACAATCCTCCTGCCTCTGCCTCCTGAGTGCTGGGATTACAGGCATGTGCCACCACGCCCAGCTATCCAAATTGTCTTGATCTAACCTCATTTGTTGTTGGCCAAGCTTCTGGTTCCCGTGGATAAAGTTCCAGAGTTGTGAACAGTCTGGCATCACCATCCCATATAGAAAGCATAAAACTAGTATTAGTCAAGAGAGTTGTACTTATGGAACAATAGGATTGCACACAAAAGAGTGAAATATTTAATGCTATAAGCCCATCTGGTATAAATGTCAGAAGAGTAGTTTGGAAATATTGGCCTCATTTAACTGTCCCTGGCATATACTTTTCACTACAGTCGATAAGTAGGCACTGTGATATTTCTAGAAGGTTGCATGTTATTGCAAATGGACATTTTAAATCATCATGAGGGCCACTTTGACTGCTGAGTAGCCCCACAAATAACAATGATAAATATGCTTTTTGGCAAAGGAGAGATAATGGTGTGCTTAACCCCCGGAGTGTGGCCATGCCACGTTGTGGGCATCACGCACACATATGAAGTGAGTGGAACAAACGCAGATGATAAAATGGAATTTGAAATAAGAATCAGAAGGAATGGGAGGGAGGTTAGTGCTACCGTGGGAGGTGAGGGCCTTTCTTGTTCACAGACCCAAGCTGATGAGAGACCCCGTTCCCATGCCACGTTGGCTCTGCCCAGTCTGGGAGGGCCACTTGATAAGGTCACAAGTCCTTACACTAGCATGGTGCTGGACACCAGCCCTTCCTGCCCAGGCAAGCTCCCTATATACCCTTGTCAGTGTCCCAGCCTATGTCCCCATTGTTGTGGAGGCTGTGATGCTTCATAGCATGAACTCTTCCCAGGAACTCTTCTCCTCCCTTCTTTTCCCTTTGTTTATGGTGCTGGGAATTAAGCCAAGATGTTTTCACTGAGCTATATTCTCAGCCCTTTATAAGTGTTTCAATTTTTAAAATTTGAAGAGAAAGTCCTACTAAGTCATTAAGTTGACAAGTCTGGACCTGAAATTTCAATTCCCTTGCCTTGTGCTGGGATTGTAGGTGTGCTTCTCCAGACACAGATTTATCTGTTCTTTGTAGTAACAAAACAAGCCTCAGTGTGGCTGTGGTTCCTACTAGAAAATGAGCAGAGGTTCAGACGGGTCTGGTACACTGGTTCAGAGGGGAGCTCTATGCTTTTTTGCTGTGGACAATAAGGACCCTCTTGAGAGAACTTATTGTGAATGAGGAATCAACCCGACACTTCAAGCTATGCAGGGTAGTTGGGGCAGTGACTCTGAGGTCTGGGTAATGTCTTTTACTTACAATTGTCATTTGGATGGATTCCCCATTGGAATCACTGTCAGTCCTGTGGCTGTGGACAGAGGCTGAGATCTTAATGATAATTAATGAATTTGATCCGCTGAAGAACATTGGCCATGTGCTAGTTAAGTGGTTCCTACCTGAGATGCCCCTAAGAACAAGTGAAGGGCTACTGGCCATGTGTATGGGGTTTTCATTCCATGGGTGGGAGCAAGGTGCTACACACCTGTGAAAATGGGTTTAAACAAGAACTAATGGCATTGGAGGTGTCGCTGTTGGGCAATATTGTGTGTACTCCAGGGGCTCCTGAGTCAGAAGCATCCTCTGATGTCACTTCTACACTGAAGTCCACATCTTGGCCGTGACAGCACCAAGGGGCAGCCTGACCTGAGTCAGAACCAGCCCTGGATGAGGCCCCACGGGATTCTGTGCACATTACATTTGCTGAAGAGCGACGATGCTCAGCCACCAGTTCTGGGGGACTGCACCCATAGAATAATCTAGGGAGCTTCAACAACTACTAAAAGTTGGGTGGGGGGTGCACACCCATAATCCTAGCACTCTGGAAGACAGAGGCAGGAGAATTACAAATTGGAACCCAGCCTGGGCAATTAGAGACTCTGTGAGACCCTGTTTTGCATGGTCCCGCTTAATTTTTCTGAGATTAAATTTTCATACTTTAGGCTTCTTTGGCTGAAGGGCTATCAGATAACTTACAGGTGCGTTGTAGTCTCATATTGCATGTTCTTGTAATGTGAGCCTCAAACTCAAGCAGAGGTCTCAGATGTCCTCCTGTTAGCACCCTTAGCTTGTGCTCAGTGGTCTATTTTTCCTCCCACTAGATTTTACACTGTTCAAGGAATAAAATGTGATTACCTCAATGTCAGGTCCATATAAGGTGTTGACAAATGTTTGGTGACAGCGTGAGGGCTGCCCAGACGTACAGATGAGGGGAAGCAGAAGGGTATAAGACATCCTTGGGCCTCCACTCATTGGAAGGACAGCAACATTGCCCTAGGCCAAGGGGCGACTCTCTCCAAGCTCCCAGCTGTCTGCCACCTCCTGTCCCTGTCACTTACCCTTGTATACACAATCTACCCAGTAGGTCTATTCTCACAACCTTACTTGGCTCCCACTCAGGCTTCCAGAATTTCCTTGGGTTCTATGCATTCAACTGTGTTGCTGCCTTTTGCATAAAAGAATAGACATTCTCTACCCAACATTTAATCTTTCTGCATCTTCAAAGAAGGCATAGATATATAAGGAAGACCTAGATAAACTGAAATAAATTCAATTTATTGAATTCCACCTGACTGGCTTAATAGCCCAAGGTCTGTGTGGTCAAGGTGGCATCTGACTTGAGCAGGCAAAAGTAGGCTATTGGTAAATGGGGAACTACTTTAGGATAATGCTACAATTATTATCATGAAGACTATATATTTCACACAATGCTTTGAGGGGCTTCAAGAGGTTTATTGGGCAAAATATTAAAAGTACAGACTCAGAGAGAACAGAGGGCAGGCTCTCAAGGAGAGACTCTTTATGGTCTCATGGTTGATGTGTTTATGTGTTTTTTGAGGGTAGAGTTATATGCTATTTCACACTATTTTAATTTTGACCTAAAGTAGGTATCTGGAATGTCATAAAGGAACAGATCTGAAAAGGAAAGCAAGAAGGAAGGAGGGAAGAAAGGAAGGAAAGAAGGACCGGCTGGATAGCTCAGTAAGCTAAAGCACTTACTTAGGCAGGTGCAGGGACCAGAGTTCAATCCCCAGCACGCTGTGCGGTCCACTCCTGGGGCGCTGAGACAGCGACTGACATGGTGTGGTGGCACACATCTGTCATCCCAGTGCTTGGGAGGCTGAAAACAGGAGGCTCACTGAGTCTGATCTGTGTAGTGAGATTCTGTAGGCCCTGTGCTAAATGCATGAAAAGAAGAAGAAGAAAGGAAGGAAGGAAAGGATGGAGGAAGTAATTTACTCCTACTCTCAGAAAGCATGTTTTGCCTAGTGAAACCAAATCCGAATTATAAGCAAAAAAATCAGAAAGTACCCTGAGGCTGAAAAAAATACATAGAATAATGAGTAGAATAACTTAATTCTTTAAATAGTCAACACAAAATATCACCAAATGATGTTCTTTCCCACAGAGTATACATTTTTATGGGGTTGTAGAAGGGAGGATTAGAGGCCAGGGTCATCCTAACCTCTGGCTGGACTAAAGGAATTTTGAAGCCAAAGAAAATATAATTTTTCAGGGCAGAAAAGGGAAACTCTGGTACTTATATTTTCCTCAAATGTCTCATCCTATCATTGATCCTTTTCTTCTTATTGATTTTTAATGGCACAGTTGTTTTAATGCCTTTAACAACTGCATCTTTCTATTCAAAATCATGCACATTCTCCTACCTTAGGTATCTGCCAGTTGATGATCTTACTATACTGCTAAGCAAGACTGAGCACGCGTGTCCCATTGCTGCTTCAGTGTCTCTGTAGGAAAACAGAAGTGGAGTTGGAATGAACGTAGACTGGATATTGAAGGACGAGAGGCATCCCCAATATAAAAGTCTGGAGATCTGTGTCCCTGTTCGGCAGGATGCCTCATCGGGGTGGAGTCCACGGCCACAGGGTGAGCTCCATGACTCTCGGAGGACCAGTTTGTCTCTGACAAGGGAGAGCTTTGCTGTAGACCTGCCCCGTTCACACTTTGCTCCCTCCTACCCATCCTGAACAGCATCAGTCCACATAACCCCTGTGCCTCACGAGCCAGACCTACCTAGCCCATCCCTTTACCGCAGCTCTGTCCCATCCTTGAGCCACCGCCAGTCTGCATTCCTACCTCACTGGCCTGCTCACCTTTGCCTCAGGCCTTCGCCTTCTGAGGCACTATCTGTGGAGAACATTTCGCACCACTCCCAGCTGATATCTGTGTATCTTTAGCTCTTTTTTTCTATGTTACTCAAGGAAACTCATGCTGACTCCTCAGATATCTCCCCCTGAACTTCTTTCTCTCTGCACTTATGATACTTAGAAATGAACAGTTGAATTCTATTTTTTTTTTAATGTATACTTTGCCCAACAGGTGATAAGCTTCAGAGGGGCAGGATCTGTTTCTCTGGTACTCAACGTGTAAACCTAGTGATGTGCTGCTCCTACTTAGTCAGCTCTCAGTAAATATTTCCTGCTCTATTGTTGTGAGAAAGGAGCAAACAAAGTGAGCTTTAATCCCCATGCTAGTCTCCAGCAAAACCCTGACCCACCCAGGGTGGTGGCTCCTGTCTCTCAGACCTTGGGATGTGCCACCATGTGCCCAGAAAAGAAAAGCAAGTAGAAAGGGGAAAAATTTTTAAAACACAGCTATGGAGGGTATAAATAAGTGACTGTTTACACAGAACAAAACTACAAGTAGCTTTGGGAAGAATCATAGGAAAGTAATGGTTTTCTGGAGAAAATGATGGAAAGGAAGAGACGAGAAATGCCAAATGCCCAGTCTGAGGTGCGCAGGGCCGGCCCCCTTCTGTTGTGGTAGCTGAGCTACAGAGCATCCCCTGGATAGGGCTGGGGTGGACTGCGTGGGCCAACATGGACCAGTGACAGAGGGGGAGGGGAGGGCCTTGGAGCGCAGCACAAGTCCATCTGACTGGGATAGCTCGGTAAAGCCCAGAGACACACACAGATAACAG
>PVKA01011998.1:41963-59346 GCA_004027165.1 Ctenomys sociabilis
TTTTAGGAAAGGGTCAACAGGGTGTTCAGGGTCTTACTACTAGATCAGACTTATAGTGATCAGCCTGTTTACAGCCTCCCAAGCGCTGGGATTACAGAGGCGTGCCACCACGCTCAGTCTCAATTGCTGTTGCAGCGCAAACCAGGGGTGAGGCTGGCACTGGGGATCAAACCGCAGGCCCCTGTGCCTGCTTGCAGGTGCTTTGATCTGCTGAGCTATTTGGCTGGCCCTGCCATTTGTTTTTCTGTATCACAAAATGCGAATCACTAAAGTTGCAGTATGAGTGCTTTATTGTACTCTAAAAATTCTGAATTCTTTAGATTGTTGCTCTTTTTCTGTTCCAAAAAAGCTATTTTAAAAGTGCACATTAGAATATTTTATAACTCTTTTATCCCTCCTGAACATCTGTGAACTGGAAAGAATATAGTATATTACAGAAACAATCCATTTAAAGAAAAACAATTAAAATGAAAACTACTTCCATTTCTGTGGTATAAAAACCCCTAATTCTCTCCCCTTCACCATTTTATTACTGCTCTGACATGACATAGTCGCAGCTTCACTTACACACAATGTTAATTTCACTCATTCTCTACTTAATCTTCAAAACATCACAGAATAACATTTTTCTTTAGTAATTTATCTTTTTCTAGGTTAAGGCGGTGTGTTTAGAGGGTGTTAGGATTTTTTTAAAGTTTGCATTTATCTCAATCCTGAAATGTGCTCTGAATGCCATTAAAATATATCATTTATATACTTTCACATTTAACTATATTAACTATACCTTAACTAGACATTTATTAAGAGCAGCATATTTATTTCCCATTCAGGACTTTTTAAATCTGTGGAGTCAGCTCTATGGAAATGAGCAATTTTTTGCCTGCCTCACACTGTGTAATAGGTTAAACTGAGCAGAAACCCAGGGCTCCATTGTAGTGGAGCCTGCAGCTATGTATCTTTTCTGAGCATCCTTAAATTGTTTTCTGCTTCAGGACTGTTGTCACTTTACCAACTGTCAGTGATATGCCCTGGGTGCCTCATTCATTCATTCATTCATTCATTCATTCATCTATTCACCATTTACCAACTATGTCCTATGTATACAGATTAAAAGATAAACATATCTTACATTTGCCTTAGAGATTACTTACAAAAGTATAAATTCCTTTTGTTAATTTTATTTTTTATTCGTATCAAAATATAACACTTACACATAGCTGAAGACATCAAGGCTTACAGAGCTTGTAATAAAAAACTCCAGCCCCTGTCCACTTTTTCCTATTTTTGATCTTGTTTTTCAGAGAGTACCACTTTCAACTTTTAGCCATTCTCTTTTGTCTTTGTTTCTGAAGTCCTAAGCATTTTATTTCTACAATGTTTTCTGTTAGATAACATATATTGACTCCCAACTATAGAAAAATATTGCTTTCATTTTCTTACATTAACCTCTTCCCATACATATTAAGCATTTTTGGTCCCCCCCCAATATGCTAATACAGTGCTATGATGAATAAGTAAATGTTATTCACAGTTACTATGGCTTAGTTACTCAACTGTAGTTGGAAACTATAACTCCATTTCTTTTTTGGTGTAACTTTTTGTGTTCCCTGGAGATGCTAATTGTTTTGTTTTCTCACTTGTGCATAATGAGACTCTAAATCCTCTGACAAAATGTAAAATCTCCTCTCCGTGTGTTCATATATACCAGGCTGTCTTTCAGATGCTGTTGTTGCTGCTTCTCATTCTCTAAAACATCAATCTGGACGTCCTCTGCCATGCTACCATCTGGACGGGGTGCTCCCTGAGCCTGTTACCTACTTGGCAGGCTGGGCCTCCCTTGCTCCCATCCAGAAGATTTCCTTTGCCTCTGTGCTCTCAACCCCAGGTCTTGCTTCTTCCTTGATTTCCCCTATTGTGGGTGAGTCCACCCTGCAGTAGCTTCCAGAGAACAGCACTTGGGAGCTACAAGATGCCTCCAAACCCCGAGCCTTTCTATTGATTAAACAACCTGTTTTGAACTGGCTTTTCCTCTGCAGGCTCCCTAAGCTTTCTGGCTTTTTATCAGTCTAGCAAGATCTTTAAGATCATATATATATATATATATATATATATATATATATATATATATATATATATATATATATTCATTCAACCAGATTCAACCAGAGCTTTCACACTGAATCACTGAACTCCACTTCCAATTTGCTCCTTTAAAAACTATTGTTTTGAGACATTCTCATTAAGTTACTAAGCTGCCTGGGCTGGGTGCAAATTTCTGATCTGACTACCTCAGTTTCCCAGCGTGCTTGCACCACAAGTGTATGCCACCATGCTGTTTATACTTCTGCTGAAATCTCTTGCCTGCTGGTGTCAACTCTCTAGTTCTTCGTGTTTGGGAGTTATATCTTTTATATTCTTTCAGAGGTATTTCTGGAAGGAACAGAGGTAAACACATGTATTCTATTGATTGTATTTAACCTGAAGTATAATAGCTCTCTTCCACAACACTCGGAATTTCCTGTAAATATGGCCATTTATTCTTTTATTTACTCAATAATACAAAGAACCCACAAATGCCAAGCACTGCCCAATGACCTCTTTATGTTAAGACGGTGCAAGGAGCCTCATCTTCTTACAGCTTTTTTAGGAAACATGCTTCTGAGGGTCGGGCGTGATGGCCCAGGCCTGTAATCCCAGCACTCGGGAGGATGAGGCAGGAGGATTGTTGTGAGTTCGAGACCAGCCTGAGCTACAAAGTGAGCTCAAGGCCAACCTGAACTGCATAGTGAAACCCTGTCTCAAAAAGACAAAAAAAAAAGAAAAGAATACATGCTTCTGGATTGAATGCTTTTTGTCTGTCTAAAGCATATCAGTATTCCCACCTGTGAGATCAGAGCCTCGTCTTAGTTAGGTTTCCTCCTCTATGCTGATTCCTCAGACGTCGATGCTGGCCACAGTTCCCAGGCACTTTCCACCCTCTCCCCTACGCTGCCATTTTTCGTAGTTATTGTGGCACTTGGAACTCATTGTCCTCACTTACTCATTTGCTTGGTTTGGGGCTCGAGTTTTATTGTTATTTGTTTCCCTCCATTTCCAGCTGTTGAGTAGATACTATACTAGATGGATAAGATTGAGATGATTTGGGGCAAACCTGAAATGTCTGATAGCTACTTTCACACTTTGAAAATAGCCTATTATCTTATTCTTGAGATTAACTGAGCTTCTAGTTTTAATGAAAAAGAGAGTAATAGTAAAAAGCAGCATTGAAGTATTCAGAATTAACACTTCTGAATTCTCAGTTACATTTCCTCTCCAGAGTGTTTTACAATTTTGTTTCATCTGCTCATTATAACACACAAACTAGGATGTGAGCCTAGCTCATACATGCCTTAATCGAATGTAGTACATTTTCAAAAGAAAAATTGCAATTCATTAGGGCTCAGAAAGCCCATTTCTTCAGTAAGCAAAATCCCAGCTTTCTTAGGTGGCACAATAGTGCTTCTTCATTACCACCTTCTTCAGTTTTGCAAGCTGCTTTTGTGGGGGTGGGTGGGCCGGGAGGTGGTGATGGGAAGGACATCTGAATGCTAGTGTCACCCATTTATGACTGGGGCCATTTGAGAAAGGAGAAAAAAACACAGCCCTCGCTCCTGGAGTTTTGGCCAGAGATCGATTGAAGCTGCTGTGCCCTTACTGAAACAATGATTCGCTAATGGGCACATGAGAATTTGATGGATGGTGCTAAGGTCAAATGAAAGTGAATTAACGCAGGCAATAAACAATACGGAGAAGCCAGTGGGCAACAGAAAAGAGAGAAATCTCCATAGAAAACTGGGTAACAGTGGCTAGCGGATCTAGAGCCACTTCAACAATGACTCCCAGGGCTGAGCTCAGGTAAGCTGCCCGGATGAAACCTTCTCAATTGGCTCAATCTAAATCCTTCTAGAGAGAATAGCAAGATGTCATAAAGTCTATTAAATGCTTCTGGTTATATCACTCTAGTGTTCATTTCTTTAGGAATTCAGGGTAATGTTTCATATAATTATGAATCTGAGGAGCAAAGTAGATAGCAAAGTAGATCTTGGAAATCACCTAGCCCAGGTCTCCTTTTTTATACCCAAGGACACTGAGCCCAGGTTAACTTGGCCAAGGCGAGTTCTACAGTCTTCTCCAGTTGTAGCTCCGCCAGCAGCCTGGCTGGGTATGATCCATACATGGTTGGCCTACAACATAGTACTACAATCTATCACACTGTGACTATTCAGCACAGGATGTGTTGAGAGGGAGACCTGAGAAACTTGTTATTCCTCCTTGGCCTGTCTTGCACGAGACTGTCCTGTTCCCCTTAACTCATCATTTTTAGTACACAAAGGAATAAAAGAATGAATGTGACAGCTTGAAATTTAAGAAAATAGTTCCTGTCAATCAGACACAGACATCTCTGCAGGACCCCAGGGCAGCCTTCCCACCGCCCCTGACACACACATGGTCCCCATAGTAGCATGGGACCCCTTGGGGGGCTGCTTGTGCACAGAGATGGCCAGCGCCTCATGTAGCTCAGGGTTTATTACCTTGATTATTGCTGATTCCATTTTCCTAGGTGTAACTGGAAATCCATGTTTCTAATGCCAGAGGAGTTATTACACATGCTTAATGTAGTCTTTTGAGAAAAGATGAGATAGCAGCCTAAGTTCCTGGCTGAAGAGAACACAGCACTCACTGATCAGTGTTCTGTTTTCAGTTTGGCCCAAACTGAAGGCCTGTGCTAGTCCTTGGCAACTAATATTGGTCTGTGGTCAGGCAAAGAACTACCAGTCAGCTGATTCAAGCATACAGTTTTAAGCATACTACATTCACATGCTGAAATAGCATTCATTCAGTCCATTGCAAAGGAATCAAGGCTTAGACTGTTAAGTATTTGACTCCAGACTATGAAAAAGTCCATGTTCAAATCAAGCTTCTCTCTGACTCCAGCACCCTTGCTGTACTTCATAGATTTCCACTAGAGAGAATTCAATAAGACTGAAAAACTAGTCAAGGCCAAGCAGGTGGCTTTTGGGTCAGAAGAGAGATTTACTGACCCACAGCAGAGGCTGATTTTTGGAATTGGCCAGGTCTGTACCAAGCTTTTCTTGGATGCCTCCTGGCCATATATATCACTATGTAATCTATACATGCTGCTTTAATGGACAGAACTCTTACCTGTAATAATTTTCTTTGAACTCATATGCTCTAAGAAATGCCAATAAACTCAGTTGAAGTAATTTCTCACCCATAGCACATGCGTTTGCAGAGAAGGCCCCTCGATCTTATGAACAATTAGAACACACAGCAAAATCTGCACAGAGCAGCCATTACATGCAAAATGGACGTTTGAAAAAGAAAACATTTGACCCTTCCATTGATTGAACTTTCCTTCAAAGTGCCCTTCAGGGAGTCCTGAGCTGGTTGCCAGGAAACAGATTCTTTTCTGAGATCAATTCTTGCCATCGTAAGTGACTCTGAATATGCCACTTATTAGGATTTTGGTTCCCAGCTGATAGTGGGGTATATTTTTTCTTGGGCTTCTTCAATCAAGGTCTAGAAATTTAGGGTATATCTGTAAAGTTTAATGACAATTAAAATGATAGCTCCTTTACATTGTACACTTTATCTAGGTGTGGTAGTGCATGCCTGTAATCCAAATTACTTAGGAAGCTAGATCTGGGGTTGCAATTTAGGCCAGCCTGGGTGATTTAACATGATCATCAAAAAAAGAGGGGTAGATAATAAGTTGCATATTTTCAATAAACTATTTCAAGTACCATACTATTTAACAAGTACTGAATGAAAACAAATTTCTTTTTTTTATTTTTTAAACAGCATACAAATTAGAATTAAAACAAAAAATTAAAAGTAATACAGAATTTCACTTCACAAAGTAATAAAAATTTTATAGCATTTGTTGTAATACAGTGATGTCTTCCAACCAGTTATTCATATTACCAGATATATGCATGTAAAATTGAAGAAGAAAGAAAAAAAAGAAAGAAATGTATAAGACATTAAGAAGAGAAAAAGTACAAACAATTGAAAAAGGGAGATGGAACAAATTTAAGCATTAACTGTTTCTTTCCATAGACCAGCAGAAATGTACAGTACAGTTGTCCAAAATATCCAGCTTGCATACATAGATAAATCTCTTTTCCCCAACTCCCTCTCCTATCCATCTCCTCAACTCAGTAACTCTTTCCTTTTGAATAAGTTCATTCCCTTTTCCTGGTATCTATTGTGCCCTTCAGATTCCATTTTTCTCTTTCGAATTCCAACACTAATGAGACAATACAATGTTTGCATGGGCATGTCTGATTTATTTCACTTAAGAGTGTGTTCTCTGGTTTCATTCATTCAAAGACAAAAGACTTAAACTTGTTTTTTTTAGAACCAGGAGTAGAACTCATGCCCTTGTGCTTACATATTCTTTTTTATAGATGAATAATATTCCATTGTGTAAAAATACTATATCTTTTTTATCCACTCTTCAGTTGACTGGCATCTGGGTTGTTTCCAAGATTTAGCTATGACAAATTGTGCTGCTATAAACGTGGGTGCACATATATGGCTGTGGTATGAGGTTTTCAGCTCTTCTGGAAAAATACCCAGGAAAGAAATAGCTGGCTTAAATGGGATCTCCAAGCTTAGTTTTTGAAGGAATCTCCACATTGACTTCCACAGTCATTGTACCAGTCTATACTCCCACCAGCAGTGCAGGAGGATTCCTTTTTCTCCATAGTCTCTCTAACATTTGTTATTGGCTGACTTCTTGATGTTAGCCATTCTTTCTGGGGTGAGATGGTATCTCATTGTGTTAATTTGCATTTCTCAACTGACAATGGTGTTGAACATTTTTTCGTATGCCATTTTTTCACTTGCCATTTGTATTTCTTCCTCTGGGAACTGTATATTCATCTCAGATGCCCATTTTTGGATCGGGCCTTTGAACTTGGGGGTCTTGACTTTTTTAATTCTTTATATGTTCCAGATAGAAGACCTTTTTAGAGGGATAGTTGGCTATAACTTTTTCCCAGTTCACTGGTTTTCTTTTTACTCTGTGGGAGGTTTTCTTTAAAGTGCAGAAACTTTTCAGAAAAATTAGATCCCAGTTGTTGATTATTTGAAGTATTTCCCATGCAGTTTGGTTTTGTTACATGTCTTTAAGATTTCTACCTACATTTTCCTCCAGAAGATTTCATGTTTCTGTTTCAATGTATAAATCTTTGATCCATTTTGACTGTAGTTTTGTGTATGGTGATAGGAATGGCCTTCAGCATGTGGAAAGCTAAAAGCAGCACCATTATTAAAGAGGCTATCTTTCTTCTAATGAGCATGTTTGGCCCCTTTATCAAAGATAAGGTGGTTGAGTGTGTTTGCAGTTGTGTCCGCATCTTCTAATCTGTTCCATTGATCCTCAGGTTTGTCTCTATGCCAATGCCATGATGATTGTATCGCAGTAGCTTTATATTGTAATTTCAGGTCAAGGATTGTGATATCTTTTACCTTTCCTTTGTTTCCCAGGACTGCTTTTGATTTTCTGGGTCTCTGGTTCCAAATAAATTGAGGAAAGTTTTCTCTAGCTCTGTGAGGTATACTAATGGTATTTGAATTGGGATTGCATTGAATCTGTATAAAAATTTTGGGAGTATGGCAATTTTCACAATGTTACTTCTTTCTAACCAGGAGCATGGATTATTTTTCATTTTCTCAAATCCTCTTCAATCTCTTTTCTCAGAGTACTCTAATTTTCACTGTATAAATATTTTATATCCTTTATGAGATTGATTCTTAAGTATTTCATGTTTTTGGATAAAAAAATTAAAAATATATTATATATGCTGGTTCTGTGTAACATGAACTTTCCCTTGGTGTTAGAATGTAAATTTGGTGTGATGTGTCTGAGGTAGGGGGTGGACTTGGGGTAATTCAAAGCCTAGTCCAGGTCCCACTGCTCACCTTCTCTGTGATGCAAGGCTGATATATCCAGGCCTGAGGCCTGTTTCTTGTACTAATAAAGTGAGAGATTTTGGCTGAAATGATCTTCAAGATTCCTTGCAACCCTTGTTCTTATTCCCTAACTGTCATCTCTTCCTGATCAAACAAAAATATATGGAGCCCATGACCTCAGGTATGATATCATGCAAGGAAGGCATTGAAGAGCAAACAAATGAGCCAATCCATGGATAGCATAATTACACATTGTGATAACCATCATAAAGAACTGATAGTGATAGTGTGTAAGACGAGTGGGAGGGATCATCGTCAAGGGAGTCAGGGGAAGACCAAGAAGTCTTGCTAGTTTGGCTCAGTTTTCAACAAGAGTTGCAGGATATATTGTTTGAAGTTGACAAATCAAAGAGTGCTTTCAGTACATTATTAAAACTTCTTGGAGGTATCTTTTATTTTTTTTAATTAATTAATTAATTTTTTTTTTTTTTTTTTTTTTTGTCTTTTTGAGACAGGGTCTCACTATGCAGTTCAGGCTGGCCTTAAGCTCACTTTGTAGCTCAGGCTGGTCTTGAACTCACAACAATCCTCCTGCCTCAGCCTCCCAAGTGTTGGGATTACAGGCATGCGCCACCACACCCGGCTGGAGGTATCTTTTAAAGAACAAAAACAAGAATGTTAATTAAAAATTGCCAGAAGATAACGACATTCACTCAACATAGAACATAAAGTGTGAAAAGCCAAGTTATTTTTTTATGCACAAGATAAAAAAAGAGGAATGAGATAATAAATCATAAAATGAGACGATAGATCGAAGGTGAAAAATTGTTTATTGGTACTGTAAGTAATAAAAAGTCTATTTAAAAATAGATTAAAATTTAATAAAAAATTTTAATTCTGCCATATAGTACCTTATAAAACACATTTGAAATAAAATTACTTCAGTTGTAAGTAAATGGAGAAGTAAAACATGAGACTCAGTGCAAAAAAAAAAAAAAAAGTAGTAATTTGGTGGCACACTCCTATAATCCTAGCACTAGGGAGGCAGAAATCAGGAGGATCACTATGAGTCTGAGTTGTGCAGTGAGACCCCACACACACACACACAAACCCTTGAAAAAAGTAGTAATATCAAAGTAAAATTCATGACATAAAATTATATTTAAAAAGCTTTAACAAATGGTAATGATAAATATACAATAAGTAAATCCTCATGCTGCAAATGGCATTCATTGAAAATGTGTACAAGAAAAATTGTAAGTACAAAGAGAATTCTACAAAAAGATAATTTTGATGGGAAAAGCTGAATTATGTTCATGAGCCTATTTCAGGATTTTTTTTTTTATTTTAGGCAAGGGTCTACAGGGTGTTCAGGGTCTCACTACTAGGTCAGACTCAGTAGTGATCCGCCTGTGTACAGTCTCCCAAGAGCTGGGATTACAGGCGCACCATCTCAGCACACCCCAGGGGTAGAGCTGGCACAGCAAGCCCAGGGATTAAACCCCTGGCCCCTGTGCCTGCTTGCAGGCATTTAATCTTCTGAGCTATTTGGCTGGCCCCTATTTCAGGTTAAGTAGGCAAAAAGTAAGTGTATTCTTTTTGGAAATCTAAATACCAGTTAAGACAGTAGTGTATATTTCTATGCTAAAAACTTTAATTGCTTGACATCTAGTTTTAAATTTTATGTAACTTTTAGAAAATATGGATAAAAAAGAAAACATGGATAGATTCCACCATAATGTAATAATTCAATAAAATAATATGATCATAAATCAAAGCCTCAATCATGCTGAATAAAGAAACTAGAAGAAGTATTCGTATTTGTATCAGCAGGAACTAGATGTCTATTAGCCTAGCTATTATTTGACTGTGTTTTAAATACATTATTAATATGATAGAATACGGTAGAATAGGGTATAGAAGGACAAACATGGAGAGAATGTACAAAATTACCATTTGCTTGCACAAAAAGAAAAAGAATATATATGTTCTTTCTCCCCCTGTGTGTATTATTCTCTCTATGTGATGCAGGTTAATCTAGTAAAAGTATTTTAGAAACCTGGGGTGGAAAAGCCACTTATTTTTCATTATATACCATTTTGTGATATAGATAGAGATACAGATATTCTTTACATATGTATATACAAAGAATAAATATCATATATGAAGAATATATATTCTTTTTTCTCTGTGTGAGTTTTTTGAGTAATACTAAGTGTTAGTGTTTTAACTGTGGAAACAAAAAATGATAAATAGATTCTAGACTGATTTTATATGTACCCTGAAATACAGGCAAATCCATTCTGCCATGGACAGTGGCTATCTATTGTGAATTTCCACAGAAGAGATTTTCTCCAACAAAAGGAATTAGTAGAATATATATATATATATATATATATATATATATATATATATATATATATATATGGAACCAGGGATTAAACTCAGGTCCTTACACTTGCCAGGGAAGTGCTTATTCTACTGAGCCATCTTCCTGGCCCCTAATATATATTTTGAGGCTAGAGAAAAAGAATAACTTCTTGTGAAGGTAGAGGAGAGTTATAACATCTTCTGAAGGGCTTTGGAAAGAGGATCTGAGTATGGGTCCAGTGAGTGGGGGAAGGTGGGAGAAGGGGAGGACCCTGATAGCCTATGGTGGCCTCCTTCCACCCCAGGATGTTGCGACTCTTTTCCCAGGAATGACACCTTTCTTCTGGCTGACAGTTTAATGAGTATTTTACCCAAGGCATTCACACCAGTGAGAAATCCTGTTAGATTTACAAGTGCCAATTAGCTAGAAGTTCTCCAGAGCCACTAAAGACTTTGGGTAGGATTTCTCTTTGGGGCCTCTTTATGCTCTGCTATTGAATATCCAGAGCAAGGAGGAGACCACTGGGGGTTTACATCTTCTGGACATTATAAACACCCATCAGAGCAAAATCTTAAGTTCCTCATAGTTGATAAACTATAAATCCAACCACTCCCTCACAGGGTGCTCCAGCCTTTAGGGAAAAATGGGGTTCCTTCCATGGATGAATAACCCAGTGCATCTTGGGGTAAGTGTGCTGCGAGTGAACAAACTAAGCCGAAGTATGTAGGAAGCCACTCAACTGTGGGTCACTACTGTTTTCTTTCTATTGCAAAGCAATTTTCATTACACACTTCCTAGGTCAGTGGCTCTCAAAGTGGGCACCCTGGGCCATGAACTTCAGCATAGGATACAATGCAAAGGATCAGACCCCACTGAAGAAATGCTGGCTCCAAGACTACTGCGGCATGGCCCAGTAATCAAGCACTCAAAGGAATTCTGAAGCAGGCAAATCACTGCTTTGGTCTTCCAGAGAAAGACCACCAACAGGAGCAAGCACCAGTCAGCCTAGGCAATCCTCTGGAACTCAGAAAACTGGATATCTCTGAGAAAATTTCTATGTTTCAGCTTTGAGGGGCCTCCTTACCTCTGACTGCTTGCTGATTTGAGGATCTGCCTTCCCTCTGAGCAGCAACATCTGACAATGTTCCAGAGCTGAGGTCTGCTGTGACAGACTGTCAGGAGAAGCAAGATTGGCTCTACGTGCTCAGGAAAGATGCAACACTGAAAGTGAGTCTCACCTTCAGTGAGTGTAGAGCCTTAGCTATTGCCACTAAGGACTGTGACTTTCATGGGTCCAAATCTATTAGGATAAATGTTACCTTAAATGAAATCATGGAAAGCCTGGTTCTGTGGCTGTTTGAACACTTCTGCTTCCTATTAGCCCAAGGATGGGCTTGACTCAGGAAGAAGGACAAGAGAGCTGGGGGAGGAAGCCAGAGCCATGGCAAGGCTAACTGCACCCTACGACTTCACTTCCTATGCTGGGTGTCAGTGGAGATGCTTATTGTTGAGAGTAATTTGACCCAGATTTTCTATCATTTGCAATTGACTCACCGTACTGACCAAGGTCATTATCACATTTCATTTATAGAGAAACAGGTACAGAGGGGCATGGAAGCTTTGGAGTAAATCTCAGAACCCCCAAGTCCTCTCTGGGTCTATGCTCCCTTACTGGGGAGTACTGGAGTTACATGGGACAAGCTTTGCTTATAGCACAATTTTACTCAAGGATGTCCAGATAGGAGAACTGGAAAGAGACATATAAGAAAGAAGAAATGATGGAGGATTTAAGACAATAATTATTACAGAAAGATAAAGATGACAATTAAAAACACACACTTTTTTAATGATAGGGCAAAAATTCATTCTCCATCTAAACTTAGTAAGTCCCTTTCTTGCCTCTCTAAAGGAATTTCTATTAGTTCACCACTGAAGTGTATGGAGAGCTGGCCACGTTCTTTTCTGGAAGCACTGAGCACAATTTTGTGCAGTTTTCTCATTGGAGTGACTCAATTTTGCTGCCCCAGAACCTGCAAGTGTAACCCTGCAGCTTGACAGAGCAGACGTCATCCCTCTGCCTGGTGAAAGTATAGTGGGCTGAGCCACTGCGGACACCTTCCAGGACACCCTCGCCTTGGGTAGCTCCCAGCCCCACCCTTGGGCCATGCAATGGGGACGCGGGCTCGTTTGGAGGCTTCAAAGCATCCTTTCCGGAGCCTAGGTGGTGAAGTTGTTGTTTGGTGGATAACAACTCAAGCCTCAAGACTATGGGCAACAGAGAAAGGGGGAAAGAAAATGGGAAATCATTTACCAACATCCTATTTAAAACTAAAATAATTCTCTAAAAAACTCAGGTCAAAAAAAGTTACTGTGTCTTCACTGCATTTTCCATTGGTGTCAGCAGAATCTTTCAGGGCACTATGAGATTTAAGTCATTTTCAAAGGGTTTTGAGATTTGGCATCAGGCAGATCACAAACATTCTTGATTATGAGGTTTAATGCATTTTTTTCTTTCATTGAAAAAAATCAAATATCTGATTTTCCAATATGAGGACACTAATTTCAGGGACTGCTAAGTGAGGCTGGCTCTTTAAACTTTTTTCAATTGATTGTCTTTTAAATAGACATATGCAAGTGTGAGAAGGAATTTAGTATTTGGCAGAGGTTGTGGTATCTAGAAGAAATGCAAGACTAAAGAATCACATGAGGTTGTGGGTGTGGGGAATGTGAGCAACCAGTAGCCGAGGACCTGGATGTGGAGCTTGGCCTGTACTGGGCTTGGCTTATCCTCCTTTCTCAGAGATGAACAAGCTGAGGCTCAGCTAAGAGTGTTCCCAATTCCCAAGCGAGTAAATGTAGAAATGGTCCAGGAGCATCAGAAACAAAACCGATGCATGAGGAGGACCTGGTCTCCATCTCTTCCCACTTTGGCCACTGATGAACCCTGATCTGGCCACCAGCACTTACCGATTTTGGTACAGAGAGGCCCAGGCCATACATACAATCCTGATCCAAGTGTCACTTACACAGTAGAAGTTGGACACCTTGTTCCTTATCACCCTCCCCCAAGACAGGTCCTCACCTATGGAGCAGCCATGAGCAACACTCACACCCTGTGGCTCCCCTAGCATAGCATGGGTGCAGCTTTGCTCCAACCCCCTTGCTCCCCATCAAGACCCTGCACCCTCCTGAACCTAGACACTGGGCTGCTGCTTAGTGGTGAGCTTTTCCATGTAGTCTTCGATCACTGCCTCTATAAGCTATATTTTTTTCCTAACATCCACCAACTCGATAACACCTTTTCTTATCCTGCTACCTCAGAGCCCAGAGGAAGGTGACACAGAATAACAGCTACCATATCCTCAGCTAAATTAATATGTCCTGCCTCAAGCAATCTCCAGCTTTTCCAAATCAACTCTCTTTCACCCCAAGGAAATGGACTCTTCAGGCTACAGATCCCCAGCTGCCTCATATGGAGGTGAGAAACATATTCGGTAGGGCTATTTTAGGCCACTAGAACACAACTATTTTTTTTTTCCCATCAGAAAAATAAAAATCTATGGCCATTAAAACACTGCCATTAAAAACAGCAACGAGTCTTTGATAATCTCTATAACAGCAAATGGAGCTGTTAGAGCTTATATTATTGCTATAGAGTTCATCTTGGCACTTGAAAACTTGCTTTTAGCTTTGGAATCAGAAAATACCTCTGTCAGAAACACCCTCAGACCTTCCTTGGAGCTGAAAGCCAGAGGTGATGTATAGAGTCAATGCATCACAACTTTTGCTGCAGTTCTTTACCTTCTCCATGTGCATTCCTATTAATCAAATGGCTGGTGTTTTGCCACTTCCTTTGGAACTTGTTAGTATGTAGTGGTTTATATCTGACTTCACACTAGTTGTGATATTGAATGAGTAAACTGCACAAAGAGGTGCAAAAGGATTTTTTCTTCATTTATGTGCGCAGTTTCAAAATTTACTTTTTAAAGCAATAAGGCCAGGCTTACTGGGTGCCCACCAGCTCTTCCGGTCTCCTACGACCCCTGGCACTGCCCTGGTTATAGTGGGGCTTTCCAACATACAGCCATCTTCTCCCCATGTGCATAAGCCAAGGCAGCTTCATAGCCTCCCTGCCGGCCACCGGCCTCTCCTGACCCTACTTTGCTGTTCCTGGATTCTTCTGCATTCCCAGCCAACCCGAATCTCAGATAGGTTCATGTAGAGACTTGAAGTTATAAGGTGAGATGCAAGTAAAGAGGCCTCCAAGACCATTAACCTCTTTGTACTTGCAGCCAGCGTTTTTGGATCCTAAGAACTAATTTAAAATCCATTTTTCCTTCATGTTTAGGCTATGAGTCTCCAGAGACTTAATCAGCATGAAAAAAGACTCAAATACCCCATCAATGGTGAGGTCTCTGGGACCAGGCTCAGGCCTCTCACCGCAGGAGATGCAGATTTCAACATATTCCCTAAAATCACCTTGGAGGCAGAAAAGAAGTGGTAGTAGCAGAATTCAGTAACAGCTGCTTAAGAGAGTGGAGATGCAAGCACCGCAGGCTGGTGGGTTACAGTGGACTAGGTGTGGGAGGAAGAGTCCCCAACCAGGAACCCTCGGGAGCTTCCTAAATCAGGGTCTCCTGGCCAGTGGGTGGGAAGGAAGGGTATCCTGAGGGCACTACATGGCCCCATAAAATGAAACATAGCAGCAAGATCTCTGCGGCAAGGAACTTAATGAGGGCTGGCAAGAGGAGTCGGGCTGTCAGAGTGGAGGGTCCAGCTGCTCAAACCAAGTGTGGGCAGGGAAGAGCGGCTGCTTTTTATGGGCTGCAGGAAACAAAAGACATCCAAACTGTTGCTCTATGCCCTGTCTAGCCCAGAGCCACAGTAAACCTCTCATAATAAGGGACCAAAGGCAGAGATGTTTCCAACTGCTTGTGGAATGTGCAGCCCCGGCCCTCTCAATTTAAGGGAGGCCTCCAGCTACTGAGCAGGCAGCTGCTAATCTGCCTGCTTACTGAGCGACAGTAAAACCATCAGCCCCCAGGTCCAGCTTAGCAGGGGGCAGGAAGCAGCCACAGGCTTGAGCTCTGGGAAACTGGAAGAAAAAGGCCTGGCTGGGAACCGGGGTTGAAAAAGCAAAACAAGCAGCACACCTCTTTTCTCCTTCTTAGACTTTATTTCTGGGGTGGTGGGATTCTAGAAACATCAGTGACACAAAGGGACTGTTTTGGGAAGCTCCCTGCCAAAGCCTTGGATGTTGCTAATAACTGGGAGAGATGTTCTGGACCAGATCATTTTAAAAAGTATTTTGTAATTTTCCATGATTCACCTCATTAAAGGAGAGAAGTCAGGAGGAATACTTTAATTATGTTCACCAACATAGGAAAACCAAATCATTTCTTTTATGGAGATGAAAAAGTACACAAACCAATAAAATGTGTTTGCGCTACTGGGGTCCCATTTATTCACTTATTATTTATTGAGCAACTATAAACCAGTCTCTTTACTGGTGAAGATGAGGAGCCAATGGATAGAGAAGCAAAATGGTAGTCGGCAGGGGCGTGCTGCCTCGGGCAGGACGAAGACCATGCTGGATGGATACCTACAGGGTATTCCAGGAGAGCTCAGGAGTAGGTCCAACTGGGGGCAACAGGAGAGACTCCCAGAAGGGGGAGATGTCCAACTGGACATCTTGGTAGAGGCCATTTGGAACAAAGAAAGAATAATAATAAAGATGGAACAATGTTCAGACCAAGAGGGGCCAGGTGCCCCATTGGATAAGGTGTTTCTGCTCTGCTCCCCAAGCTTACACCTGAAACTGCTCTGGAATTTTAGGAGCAATGATGCAAAGACTTTTGCATAGCCTTTTAGCCTGGGATCAACTGCATTGCATTCAGGATTGCTGAATTCTCACTTCTTGGGACAGGTTGTTGACTGTTTGGACTTTAGTTTGACTTATCTTCTTTTGATGCATCCATGTACATTAATCTGAAAATGATTCAAAACAATAGGAAATCTGCAGTGCTTATTACAATGGGAAATTTCACAGCATTGACTAGAAAAATGCTGGGCCGAGTGTTTTGCTGATGAGACCTTCAGAGCACGGCAGCAATAGAGACGAATTCCTGCCAGTGTTGCAGACTAGGGCCTGGGAGACTTCCCCAAACTGTGAGGGCAGAAGTAATAGCCCAGGAGTAAGGAGCAAGGGAGCATGTTTACTGCTGAGAGAGAGACAGAGACAAAGGCAGAGACAGAGAAACAGAGAGAGACAGCGAGAGAGAAAGAGAGACAGACAGAGATGGACAGAGATGGAGACACAGAGGGAGACCTGGAGAAAACTATAAAAGTTGCTGAAATTACTTGGAATGAGAGAACAAAGAAATCATAGTGCAAACAAACGGAAAGGACCTTCTCAGGGATCTCTTGCCTTATTTCCAGTTAATGTGGGCTCTACTTAGACACATAGACACCAGAGCCAAGTCACCTGGAGTGGAGTCCCTCCTTCACCATTTACTAACCACTTTATCTTGGGCCATTTGTTTAACACTCTGTGCCTCAGTTTGCTTCATCTTGGGCCATTCGCTATCTGGGGGTCTCAGTTTTCCTTATCTATATAATGGGGGTGTAACAGTTCTTCACCTATGACCTTGGGGAGATGAGTAGATAACAGTAGACATGGATGTGTACCTGGAACACAGCAATGCTCAAGAAATTCAATTCTGGGCATTGTTTGCCCTCATTTTTACAGCCATGAACAAGAACATGAACTTAAGCTGGGCGTGGTGGCGCATGCCTGTAATCCCAGCACTCAGGAGGCAGAGGCAGGAGGATTATTGGTGAGTTCGAGACCAGCCTGAGCTACAAAGTGAGCTTAGGCCAGCCTGAACTGCAGTGAGACCCTGTCTCAAAAAGACAAAAAAAAAAAAAAAAAAAAAAAAAAAAAAAAAAAAAAAAAAAAAAAAAAAAAAAAAAAAAAAAAAAAAAAAAAAAAAAAAAAAAAAAAAAAAAAAAAAAAAAAAAAAAAAAAAAAAA
>PVKA01011999.1:0-59110 GCA_004027165.1 Ctenomys sociabilis
TTATCCACAGGATCATGGTCATCAAAAGTAACAAAGCCAAAGCCTCTTTTTTTCCAAGACTGCCTAATTATCTCAATGGTATCAATTTTCCAATATTCTTCAAAGTAATCACTAAGGTGATGCTCCTCAGTATCTTAATTCCACCAACACTTTCTTCACAATCATATGAGCCCCTGGTTTGCCAGACTCCTCTCTTGCTGCAGCACGTTTTGGTTCAACCCCTCTCCCATCAATTGCATGAGGTCTTGCAGCCATGGCAGCATCAACCTCAGCCATGGATGAGAAAGTTACAAAACCGAATCCTCTTGATCGTTTGCTTGCGGGATCCCTCATAACCACACAGTCTGTCAGTTTTCCCCATTGCTCAGACTTTCTTCTGTGGTTTCAAAACTTAAGCCACCAATAAGAGCTTACAGAGAGGCCGGGCGTGGTGGCGCATGCCTGTAATCCCAGCACTAGGGAGGCTGAGGCAGGAGGATTGTTGTGAGTTCGAGACCAGCCTGAGCTACAAAGTGAGCTTAAGGCCAGCCTGAACTGCACAGTGAGACCCTGTCTCAAAAAAAAGACAAAAAAAAAAAAAAAAAAAGAGCTTACAGAACTGTTCCTCTTCTCTCTTTTTCCTCTCCAAAGGAACAGTTTCTAAAGTTTTCTCCATCGCGTACTCAGTCACTTCAGACAGATTTCCTGCAGCCGAGCGAGATGAGAGAGATCTCCCCGTCAAGCACGAACTGGAACCGAACTCGTCCTGGCGCTGTACTGAGAACTGCGTCCGCTCAAGAAACACCGCTAACTGCACGTCCACTCACCACCCGGCGCTGCTGCTACTCTTATTTATCATAGTAAAAGATACACTGCTACCAAATACACACCCTCTCTTGAAACACATATGCCATCATTTTTGCTACTTTCTGAAGTGGTTCTGAAAGTCCTCTTTCATGAATGTCTTCAGTTGTGCTGTTGTGCCTGCCTCGAGTTGCTGAACTGATTCAAAAAACACCTTTCACAGGCATCTTGGCTTTGGGGAAAAGCTAGAAGTCACATGGTGCCAGACCAGGGGAGTAAGGCACAGGAGCACACATACACCTTCTCCATCAAGATGGTATTGGTGGCAGCAGCCCCTGTATTTCCGGTCCCCCCATGCAAAGACACTAATAAAAGACGACTCCCAGAACTGTTTCAAAAAGTGGCAATGATGGGATAGGTACATATAGACTGAGGGGAGATATTACGAGGGCGATTAAAGTCCATGTGTCTTTTACTGTAATAAATGTTTTAAAAATTTAAACATTCACTGTGATTTTCATTGTCCTCTTGTATGTCTCTACCAAAAGGCTAGAAAGTCATAGCTAACCCAACAAAGCCTCACATTTCAAGGAAAAAAAAATATGTATACCTACCTGTTTCTAACATGGGCTGGCCAGGTACCAACCAGTTTGTCATTCTGATCTGCTGCACCTCATGACAAAAAGGAAGCCAGGAAGGCGCTTATTCTACTGAGCTATCTCCTGGGCTGGGCCTGTGTTTTCTTTTCAGCTTTCTAACATCCCAGGGCTATGTCATCACAATCTGTTGGGCCAGGCCTGCAGGTGCATCTGACCCTCAAAAGGCACACCCAGCCCAAGGCTCCTGTGGAGTCTTGTCCAGGACAGAAAAAGGACACATGAGGCTGAGGAGATGGCTCAGTTGAATAAGCGCTTCCCTGGCAAGTGCAAGGGCCTGAGTTCAATCCCCAGTTCTGCCAAAAAAAAAAGGAAGAAAGAAAATGAAAAAGGACACAACTCCAACTAAACTGAGAAGGAGGAAACATCCCAGGGAACAGTGGTCTCCAGTGAAAAACTTTGTGTGTACTTTTCCCTACCAGGCACTTCTGCACCTAACACCATGATAGTCTGGGAGCCCTGAGGTCAGTCCTGGCCCCAGGCTTCATAACTGGCCACAGTCAGCAGCTCCCAGCTTTCAGAATAGGCCTATTCTGTGAAGTGGGCCCAAGAGCCAGAACCTAGTTGTCCTGAGAGCCAAGAGCACCACTCTCCTCCCCCACAGAAAGGTCTGCTAGAGTGATTCATTTTCTCTGTCTCTCTCTTCTGTTTTTGTAGTACTGGAGACTTAACCCAGGGCTTTGACACTGAGTTATAGTCCTGACCCCCTTTTTTGTGAGACAGGGTCTCACTAAATTGCTAAACTGTCCAGACAGGGCTCAAACCTGCAATCCTCCTGCCTCACACTCTCAGAGTGCTGAGATTACAATCCTGTGCCACTCCTCACAGTCTGCAAGCTCTCAATAGTCAGGAGGCCCAGAGATGATGGGTTCTTGCATCCAAATGAGCAGGCAGGACCAGACAAAGAGGAAGAACCTCTTGTTAGCAATGGGGAAGGAGGAGCACAGGTCCCCAGACCTCAGAATGGGACAGGTGGGAGAACAAGGCCTGAACCCTCAGCCTCCCTGCTAAGTGAGGCTCTGTTGCTGGCCAGATTCTGAGAATATGGGGGGCTGTGTTAGTTCCTGTGCAAGACAGAGAGGGTCCTGTGGAAATAAAAATCAGTTGTTAGGAGTCCTGCAACATCTTGGTAGCTCCGGCCTCTGCAGGATCTGAGTACTGGCATCCTCAGCACAGGCTTTGCCACCCCTCAGGCTTGGCACAGGGCTAACATCTGGGGAACCACTGTAAGTGACTCAACAGAAGCAGGCTCATCTCCCCAGAGCCTTTGTCAGGGCAATGGCGACACCCAGTGGTGGCCTCAGGAAGATGGAGAAGGGACCTTTGGAACCCTGAGCAGAGCTCACTTGTGTTGCCCCAGCAAGGCCTTTCAGCTTTCCCCTTCTGCCTCTGGCCTCCTTTCCTAGGTTTCCCTCAGTGCTGCCACCTAATGGACAGATCATGTCCACTTTGGGGCTAACTGGTCCCTCCCAGGATCTGGAATGGGACAGCCTTAGATGGCCCTGAAGGCCAGGACCTGCTATAAATTTTTGACTCCAGTCTCACCATGGGATACCTGTCCCATAGCCTCTCCCAGTAAACACTGATTTTGCAGTCCCTTTTCTGGGTTCCTAAGGAAACGGGCTTCATGACTAAGGTCACTTCTGCGAGGTGGAATCAGAGGAGCTCCAGAGCCAGGGCCACACCTGAGAGTGGAGAAGGCCACCAGTCCTCAAATAAGACACAAAAATAGCCCTACTGTGTGAAGTGTATAATTAGGTCCATCCATTAAAAAGCAAGGGACACCCCCAACACACTGCTTATCCATTAAGATTGCACTTTTTTATACGTTCCCAGGCAGGAGGCCCATTGTTAAAGTCACATTATGTTTCTTACACCAAACCTGAGACAGTGAAGGGTTCCTGTGCTCTTCAGAGTAAGAATGTGAGTCACTTTGTAAAATGGTAAGCAAGTTGTCCAAAGGTCCACAATGAGTCATAGGACTGCAAAGTGACACTGGGCTGACAAGCGCCTGGACCCTCTAACCAGGACTGTACACTACCTGGCCTTTGCCAGTTACTGACTTGTGGAATGTGAAAAAGGTGGTTGTGGTAGGAGCATTTTCACCCTAGGTAGGACAGTTGCAACTTTGTGCCAACTCTTGTCTGAGCGGTTCTTTGGTGGATCCTCAATGTGTCTAAGAAGGGCACTCCAGGTCCTAGAAAAGTGAAAAACATCCTCTTGCCCAGCTCTTCCCCCAAGTGCTTCAAAGACTTGCTCTGATCCTACCCCATAGGTCCTTGGCTTCCTAGCCTGAGGAGGCCCTGTGTTTCAGTGTGTCCCTGTAAGAACCTTGTGGTGTGGCACAGCCTGACCTGATGCTGACATTTTAGAAGCCAGCCTGCCACATTAACCATGTTCAGGTCCTCATATACAGCCAACATCTCAGCGAAGCCACCTTAAGCCACAGCACGGAGCCTTGCTCAGAGGACACACACTGTATGTCTGAAGCATAAATTATGTAGGGCTTCCACAAGGTGTCTTAAACAATGGAAATTTATTCTCACACCTGTAGAAGCCAGAAGTCTAAACTCAGGTAAGGACCCAGCAGGGGAGGCTCTTTCCTTGTTCTCTCCTAGCAGCAGGTAGTGGTGGTGGTCTCTGGAGTTCCGCGGTGCCTAACTCAGCCCTCACATCTTGCCTCAGCATAGCCAACTGTTTCCATTTCATGTAAGGACACCAGTTGTATTGTACAGAGCCCACATCAACAATCTTGACTTGATCACATCTCAAATGACTCTATTCTCATGATGTCACATCACAGGCACCAGAGGCTAAAATGTGGACATATCTTTGTGGGGACACAGTTCAACTCCTAATGACAAAGGGCAGTTTGCTTATGATCTGATTTTCAATGAAAAAGCTCTTGGGGTTTGGTTTGTCATAGGAAGGTCAGTACTATTTACTGGGTTATGTTGCTTTACACACTGTGGAGGTGGACTTGTTTCTCTTGTGACTCCTTTCCTTTTTTATTGTCATTATATTGTTATTTTCCTTTTTTATTATCATATGGTGGTCACCATAATGACTGTGTTTACTCTAAGCTTAAGTACCTGTGCTTCTCTCTTTCATACCGAGTATAAAATGGAATATTAACTTGGAATATAGCCTCTCTCTCTTGGGCAGTGGCAAGAACACTCTACTGTCAAAATAAGTCAAGCTGACCTTGCAGTTTTACTGAAGCTCACAACCCTCTGACCATTCCTTAAGCCCCCATTCCCCTCCTGGCTGCTCCTCCATTCTCAAAATCCTGGGCTTCCACACAGTGTTGTTTTGTCCTTCCCTGAAATGCCTTTTGAGCTTCCGTTGCTGTGCCTTTGCTGTGTCCTTTCTGGAAGCCTCTTCCCATATCCAGGGTCTCCTTTTGAAATTCTAGCTAATCTTTAAGGCCAACTTCAAAGGCAGTCTCCTCCAGGAAGCCTTCCCTGATCCTTACCTTCTCTCCCTCAGAAGGTTGGTGGCCCTGGTTAACTTTTGGTAAACCACTACCCACAGGCTATTTCGGTGGGAAGGGCATTTGTCTTGCAACCTCCTCCCACACCTCACTAAACAAGAATGAAGAGAAGTCTGGTGGCTCAAAGACATAGCTAAGGCTTGTGGGGCTGTTTTCTTGGAAAAGATCACAGGGAGTCCCATCCCCAAGCTTCCTTCAACAGCTAAGATGGTGTCAGACTATGAGCTCCTTATGGAAACTATTCCTAGCTTCCTTGGCATTCCTTTTCACATATATGCGCATGTCTGTGCCTGGCACAAGCTGTGCTCAAATGCAAGCTCCTGTTCCATGCAAGAGTCATCTCCTTTACCAGATGAGGTGGGAGCCAGGATTCTAAGATGGCTCCAGGATATCCTGCAGCCAGATGCAAATGATCCAGAACAATCGCAGGACTGTGAGAGGATCTTGTCCCAGTGACTAAGCAATGCTGTATGGTATATGGACTGAAAATAGGGAGATGACCTGAGTGGGTTTGATCTAACCCAAGAACTCCAAAAGCAACTGGCCCAGAAGGGGAAACTCAAGGATCTCAAAGCGACAGAAGGGTGGCCCAGTGGCTGAGCTGAAGGGAGACACATAGTAAGGATCTGAGCATGGTCTCTGGGAGTTAAAAGCAATCAAACCCTATCTGATGAGCTAAGAGCAGTCAGCAAGACAGCTGGACAGTTTCACAGACATAAGGAAATAAATTCTGCCCACAACTCAAGCAGATTGCTACCTGGTTGAGCCATCAGACACAGAAGCAGCTGGCGGGACCCCTGACCATGGGAACAGTGAGCTCAAGAGTGGACGATATTTTAATTTGCTCTGTATGTGAAAAGTATTCTATTAGTAATGGGGAAATGCAAACTGAAACAACAGCAATAAATAACAACCCAATGTAACTAAAGGAAACTCTTAAACTTAATGGATGTGTACAATAATAAAGAAATATATGAGTATACCAGTACACATATGATACTACTTCAAAATAAGGCTTCCTGATGAGACAATAAAAAATTTAAGAGGCCAAGGCAAGAGAATCAAAAGCTTAACTTCAGCTTAGGCAACTTACTAAGATTTTGTCTCAGTGCCTGCCTAGCAAGCTTGAGGTCCTGAGTTCAATTTCTGGTTTAAAAAAAAAAAAAAAGGATTTTAGTCCAGGTGTGGTGGCTCACACCTGCAATCCCAGCATTAGGAAGGCAGAAATGGAGGATCATTATGAGTCCAAGCTACATAGTAAGACCCTGCACACACACACACAAAAAAGACATAAAATAAAAAAAAAAGATTTTGTCTCAAAAGGGCTGAGGATTTAGCTCAGTTTCAAGGTACTTGGTTTAAACTCCAAGGGAGTTTAAACTTTTAAATATGTTCTAGAAAAATACCCAATTATAAATGTGAAAGGTATGTACTTTAATATTTTTAGGGCTAGCCAAATAGCTCAGCAGATTAAAGCGCCTGCAAGCAGGCACAGAGGCCGAGGGTTCAATTCCCAGGCCTGCCAATCCCCAGGCCTGCCATGCCCACCTCACCTCTGGGTTGTGCTGAGATGGCAATTGAGACTGGGTGTGGTGGTGTGAGCCTGAAATCCCAGCTCTTTTTTTTTTTTTTGGCAGTACCAGGATATAGCTCAGTGGTATAAGTGCCTGCCTGGCAAGTGCAAGGTATTGAGTTTGATTCCTGGTACCGACAAAAAAAACAAAACAAACAAACAAAAAAATCCCAGCTTTTGGGAGGCTGTAAACAGGCAGATCACCACAAGTCCTATCTAGTAATAAGACCATGAACATCCTATAGAGCCTTTCCTAAAATGGAGAAAAATAAATAAATAAACAAATAAGCATTTTTATAGTACTCAGAAACAAGGCAGATATTCATCAATAAAAGGTGATCATATAAATTCTGGGAATACTGCAGCTTTTTCTTTACAAAGAAGCAGGTCTGTGCAGACTAACATGAAAAGATCTCTTGCATCATATTAGCTAAGAAAAATTATGTTGTAGAACAATACTTACATCCCAGTTGGTTCTAAGACATACTTTCAACCTCTATGAAAATCAGAAGACTCTTAATCATATTTCAAGTACTACTAAGTATGCTATCAAAACATAACTGTATTGCATAAACATAAAAAAACTCTGACAAGCCATCTTAAGGACAATTTCAGGAGGGAGTGTGAGTTTTATCTACTGTCTGAAAACTTTCCATTAATACCTTATAAGATCAAGAAAGTGCCCACAACAAAAATTGCAGAATGTTAGCAACTTGGAAGAAAATCCCTGAAACAGCAGCAAAGTAGTTTTGGAAGAAATGCTACATACAACATTCATAGAGGGTATGAAGACCGACAGTGTGAAAACAGGGATGTGGGCAATTCTGGTCAAAAGTCACGTAAAACAGTTTCTGGACATTAATGTATTTCAGCAAACACTAGGACTGATTTTTATTTGTATTTTTCATTTAATAGATGGGCATTCTATGAGATATACAGTTATACTGCAAATAAAACTAAACAATTTCAATAAATGTAAAATAAAAATAATTGAAAAGACATTGTCATAGTTCATCAGACGGTATACTTTCTTCACGGTAGTATGTAGTGCATATTATTGATGGTATCTTGTATCTGATCATCTTTTATACTATGATTTCATTCGTGCTAGCAGAAAATGAATTTTATTATGTGTATAAATGCATTGATACTAAATCCTTTGGGAAATGACTAGATAGAAGCATATAAACCTTCTGTGAAGTTAACTTCACAGAATGAGCAATAAAGAGGGCTTTAACACTACTCTGTGTCTCTGCGTCATTACAACAATAATGTACGATACTCTACAAAATTTAAAATATATATCATATATTAATATACATTACCATATAATATCACCTTTTGTTAGCTAGTGCATGAATTATAAAGCTATAGGAATATAATTCTATTTGGCAGACAGATCAATGAACTGAATAGAAAGCTCAGAAATAGCTCAAATGCAAGTGGGAATTTCTAAATTTTATACTGATTTATTTATGGTACTAGAGATAGATCCCAGGTTGTTGGGGCTTGCTAGGCAAGCTCTATCACTGGGCTAGGTCATCAGCCCTTTATTTTGAAATAGGGCCAAGGTGCCCAGACTGGATGCAAACAAAACACCCACCACCCACAACTTAATGGAGAACAGGCTCACCTTGGCTGTTTCAGTCCATAGTTGCCTGGCTCCAAGACAGAAGCAGGGTGGCAAAGGACTACGGTGAAGGGAGACATGTTCAGCCCATGGAAGCCAGGAAGGAAAGACACAAAGCAGGGAACAAGAACGAACCCTTCCAGGTCAAGTCTGCAGAGACCCACCTCCAAGACGGTACCTCCTAAGAGCACATTCAGTGACAAAACTCATCGATGCAGGAGTCCATTGATGAATATCATGCCCCTACAATCCAATCACTTTCCACACACATAAGAGTTTGGGGGACACTCATTATGTTTTTAAACTTTATTAATATATGTCATACATATGGATCACAATCATCATAGGGAATCTGTACCTGTATATCTTAATCTTTTTTCCCATACGCCCCCCTCCTTCAATCCTTCTCTCCACAACGTTTGTCTTCATTTTTCTACTTTCATTTTCCCTTCCTTCCCTTTCCTCTCCCCTTTGTTATTCTTCCCATTTAAGCATAGTTTTCTACTTCAGTTTTGGGGACACTTTAGATCTAAATCATAACAATCACTATTTGGTGAAGCTTTCCTCCATGAAATTGCTTTGCGTCTTTTTTGTCAAAAGTCTGCTCCATATTTATGTGGGTTGTTCTGCTGATGCACATCTATTTCTCTGACAATACCAAGTGCTGATTATAGTAGTAGCTGTGTTGTATCTTAAACGCAGGTAAACTGATTACCCTCATTTTACCGTTTTACTGAAAAAAATCTGATTTTACTGTTTTTTATTCTTTACACATAAATTTCAGTATAACCTTGCCTGTATTCAAAATTCCTGCAAAGACTGTGGTATAAGAATTGCATTAGGCCTATCAATTTTCATAAAATTTAGGGAAAACTGGCATCACCACTGTGCTGTTTTCATGAGCATGCTGTTTCTCCATTAATCTAGATCTTCAGTTTAGTGTTTCAATTCATGAACATGGTATATTACTCCATTAATCTAGATCTTCAGTTTACACACACTGTGTAGTTTTCAATTCCAACGGATGTTTGATTATAAATGAAATGCTTTTAAAGTTTGTTTTTTGTGCAGTGTCTCACTACACAGCTGAGACTCGTAGTGATCGAGTAATCGGGAGATTTCTGCCTCCCTATGCTGGGATTACAGGTGTGCACCACCACGCCCAGACTCCATCTCCGGCTCAGTATATCTGGTGGGGGGAGGGTAGGGGAGTGCCTACTTAGAATGTGGTGCCAGGGATTGAACCCTGGCCCCTGTGCTTAACTAAGCAAGCACTTAATCTGCTGAGCTGTATCACTGGCCCTTATAAATGAAATGTTTTAGTGTCTACATGTTCACTGCTAATAAACTACAATTAATTTTTGTAAGTAGAGCTTATAGCCTATGACTTTGCTGGATTTCCTTACTAGTCTCAGGACTTTTCCATATACATAACCATGTTATCTGCAAACAAGAACCAGTTTCTTTGAGATTTACATGCTTTTGCCAGTTTTACTGCAGGGTGGCCTTACTTCACTGGTTACAACTTCCAGCACTCAAACTAGAAGTACTAGAGATTCCAGTGATCAAGACAGCAAACCTTCCCATCTTTGACAGGTCTAGACAAAAAAAGGGGTATACAAAGGAAGAATCATGATGTGTGTGCATAAACAGTACAGTTAGGATAAATATGCCATGCTTCTGCGTAATTCTATGAGAAGCAAGATTTGCACTAATGGTGGTTGGACAAGATATTATGTCAGTTGCTAGTATTATGGACAACCACTAGGAAAATAACAAGATAGAAAGTATTAATTATTGAATCTGTGATATAACTCAGGTATAATAAAAAATAAAGCTACACTCTCTTAATTTACTGATAAGACATCTGCTATGTCTGTAAGTATATCATGTATGCACCTTGTACGATACCAAAACATGAAAAGTTTGCAATGTATTAATTTATCAAATCTGTCCTGTTAATGTGTCTTGAAACTGTCTCACTGCTATTTGTACTTCAATAAAAAATAAAATAAAAAGATATTGAAGGTAAGATTAAGTAAGTGGTAAGAGGAAAAAAAAAAGACATCTAACCTTGAGTTGTTTTGGATCTTAAGTGAAAAGCACTCATTTCTGTACCACTAAGTACATTAGCTTTAGGGTTTAAATGTTCTTTATGAAGTTGAGGCTATTTTCCTATACTCCTTCTTTTAAGTTTTTATTAAGAATGAATATTGAATTTTATCATCCTTTTTCCTGCACTGAGAATTTTTTTTAACCCAGTTATTTGTGTTGGATTTGGCTGATTCCTAAGTATTGAACCAGTTTACTGTTCCTGGAATAAACCCCTCTTGATCCTGGTGTATCATTCTTCTTTTATATGGTGGCAAATTTAATTTGAAAATATTTTGTTAAGGAGTTTTTCATGAATGTACATGACAGATATGGTCTGCAGTTTGATTATATTTTCTGAGTGGTGCTTTTAATTGGGGTAATAATGCTAGTATCATTAAAATGAATGGTGGGGTCAGGTAGATAGCTCAGTAGAAAAAGTGCTTGTCTGGCAAGCGCAAGGGCCTGAGTTCGATCCCTGGTTCAGCAAAAAAAAAAAAAAAAAAAAAAAAAAAAAAAAAAAAAAAAAAAAAAAAAAAAAAAAAAAAAAAAAAAAAAAAAAAAAAGAATGGGAAGCCTCTTCTATTTTCTGGGCAATACTGTAAGACCAATATTCTTTGTTATTTGCTAAGAATTCTCCAGGGGAGCCATCTGGGCCTGCAGTTTTTTGCATTTTTTAAGATTTAAAAAATAAATCCAATTTCTGTAATAGTAATAAGCCTACTCAAAATGCCTGTTTTATACTGGATTTCCTTTTTACAAATTATTCTTTCATGCAGGTTGTCAAGCTTATGTGTGTAGTAGTTTGCAATATTCCTTTTCCATTTTTGTGGTATGTGCAATCTATAGTGCTATACCATTTCATTCCCAAACTGTATCTTCTCTTTTCCTTTATCAGTCTTGTTAAAAGTCTGTCGTTTTTACTCTTTCCAAAGAACCACCACTTCTCCATTGCATGAATTTTCCTTATTTTTGCTTCAATTTTACTGATTCCTGCTCTCTTTAGTTGTATCTGCTTGCTTTGGTTTATTTTGCTGTTCTTTTCCCACTGCTGGAAGGGTAGAATGTTCATTTGAAACCATGTGTAGTAGCACAATACTGCGAGCCAAGCACTTTGGGAAGTTTCAGCCCACCCTGGGTGACTCAATGACTTACCAAGACCCTGTGTCTCAGTAAGAAAAGGGTGGAAATGTAACGCGGTGTAGACACTCAAGCCCCAATACTGTGAATGCTGACTTGAAAATTTTCTTCTTTTGTAAAGTCTGCATTTAGCACTACAAATTTCTTTTGGCACTGTTTAACCCATATCCTACAAATGTCAGTATATTTCCATTTTCATGCAGTTCATTTTTGCTTTTACAACTTCCCTTCAGTTCATTCCATGGGTTATTCAGAAGTGTGCTGTTTTTAAGTTGTAGGAAATGTTCTTGCAGTCTTTCTTATTGTTAGTTTGAGTACAATGTGGTTAGAGACTATTCTGTATACTACTTAAAACTTGAATTTTATTACCCATGATGACCTATATTATGTTTGTACTTGAGAAGCATATGTAGTTTTACATTTCTTTTTTAACAGAATAAACTTTATTTTTTGCTTTTTTTGTTTTTTGTGGATCAGCCCACCCTAGAGGTGGGACTGGTGCAGGCATGTGGTGCTGGGGATCAAACTGTGGGCTCTGCATTTGCCTAAGCAGGTGCTTTAGACCTCTGAGCTATCACACTGGCCTAGTTTTACATTTTTAAATGACAGTCATTATGAATTTTGGGAGCACAATATAACATTTCAATTAAATACAAAAGAATCACGTCAGGGTTAAATGGCAAATATATCACCTTAGAACTTCGTGGTTTCTGTTAGAAACATTCAAAATCTTCTCTACTAGTTATTTTGACATATGAATTATCCTACTAAAGAATACTAGAAGTTATTCCTCCTGTCCAATTGTTCTGTGGACCTGTTATGTATCATCTCTATCCCCAGAAAAGCCCTGTTTTTGTTGTTGGATGACTTAAGCCAATTAGATCTTGTCAGCTGATGGTAGTATTGAGTTCTTAAATGTCTTTAATGATTTTGTTTAGTTTTCTTTCAGTGTATTGAAGAGGGTAGAAGCATACTGTTGGGTCACATTTCTAACTCCATTCTGTTAATGTCTTTCAACTGGTACCTTTAGACTATTTATATTTAATTGTTCATATTAATATGTATTCTATCATTTAAAATTTTTTGTTCCAATTTTTTTCCTGCCCTATTGTTACTTGAACATTAGAATTCCATTTTGATCTATGCATTTTTTTTTAGTGTATCTCTTTATATAGCTTTCCCAGTAGTTATACTAAGCATTATTTTAGATTTACTGCAATCTAATTTTACCACTCTGAAATACAGAAAACACACTCACTTGTGAACCTTGATTTTTCTGTTTTCAATTTTTGAACAGTTCCTCTCTATGCATTTAAAACCATCTTAGGCAGTGTTATAATCTCCTTTTCAACTATTACACATAATTTAGAAAACTCAAATGAAACATTTACAAATTGTTAAGTTTTTTTTTTCCTCCCGATGTTCTACATTCACTTTCTTTCTGTTTAGAGAACTTTCTTCAGTCATTCTCTTAGGATGGATATGTAGGCAATAATTCTCTTAGTTTCTTTAAACTTATCCAGCTGTCTGTGACTAAGGTGACCCAGCAGAACAACATCAAAATATAGAACTGGAAGTCACCCTAAAAGTGGGATCAGAACTAAAGAATTACTCTCTCAGGACATAAAGGGCTAAAGGGGAAAAGCATAGCAATTTATCAGTAAAGTCATGGGGATGAGAAAGGTTTAGAGATTCGGAAACATCTTAAACTTTGAGATGGCTATATGTAGAAGCTGTGATAATGTGGGAAATACAATAAAGCACGGAAAAAATTCAAAGATCAAGAATACAGAGATGAAAAGTGGACACAATTTTCTTGTCTGAATAGCTCCATAATTTTTTTTTCTCAAAAATTCAATGATTAAATGACAATCTACTACCCTCTTTTAAGTTCTAGCCTAAAATATCATAAACTTTATTAACAGACAAATCTCTGAAACTCATGCCAGCAAGATCATGAAGAAAATGCTGATGTGGTCAATATTTATAAGTCACTGCCACTGAATCACTTACCTGATAATACACCCCTCTCCGTGATGCCCATTTCCTTAAGGAAGCAATTGGGAGCTTAAAATCCTTAAGTGGAGGATATCTCCAACTTGTACCTCTTCTTTATAAATATCCTGGTTCTCTTAATCTCCTAGCACCCACGTTTTCAAATCACTATCATTCCACTCTCTCCTTTAGAGAAAAATGAGCAAATAGGGACTATTATTTCAGGGTCATATGAATTTCCCATTTTAATGGCCACAAAACAATGAAGGAAAATGTTGACCTCAAATTTGAGAATTCCTTAAATGATGAGGAACTCTTTCCAGATAGATTCGAGATATTCACAACTTGAAAAAAGAATGAGCACATAATTATTTAGTTGGCCTTCTCTTTTAATCAAAAACATACTTTGTTACAGAATTCTCAAGAAAGGTTCAACTATTTTTTTAGCCACAGACTTCAACCAAGAAAATGTATACAGAAAGCCACAAAAGAACTGGGGGTTCAGCTGCCCAGTTTTTCCAAAAGCAGAAGCCGAGAGTGGCTCTTCTCTGAGTTTTGGCATAGCTGCATTCCTTGGACTTCAGGGGAGGAGACAGAGTTGGGAAATGCCAACACCAAATCTGTCCCCAGCTCCCCGTTCTTCCAAACTGGGCTCCGTAGCCCAACAGGTTTTCACCATCTATAAGCATTCATACATTTCCCGTAAGTCACATTTCCAATGCATTGAACCGAACCACATACCTGAAGGAAGTTTGCCAACTCCACGTTTTAGCCTTTTAACCAATCCAAGCCCATGAGTCCTTCTACCAATGACAAGCAGCCTTAGCAACAGCAGCTGGTATCATCCCTTCCTCTCCAGCTACCACAGAGCTGGCCTCTACCAGGACTCCTCAAACCCACTCATCCTCAACCCACCCTTAAGGTAGGCTTCCCAGGTCCTTGAAAAAGCCTAGTTCAACTAATGATACTCATCCAAGGGTAGACTGAAGAGAACTCTAAGAGGAATGATCCAGATAAAAGTCATCTAATTAAAATGGACCTAAAAAGAGCCAGAAGTGAATTATCATTCACTGATACTTTTTGAACCATTTATTAAAAAAAAAAAAAACCTTTTACTTGATGCAGTACAGAAGAATTTCTGCTTTAAACTACAGAAGGGTTAAGAAACCAAAGGCCCAAATTAATGGCCTCTAATATCACTAGGCATTAACAACAGGTTTTTAAACCATTTTAGTTGAAAAAAATTACCAACACACAGCACTTAGGAAGATGGTACCACACCTATACCTACTTGAAAAACAGAAGGTCTACTCAGAAAAAGCCTTTATAAATTCTGATGACAAATATAAAGGCCTTTTCCTCCATTACTGTTTGTTTTTGTGAAGTACTTACTGTATCCCCTAAGGTGGTGCTAGGCCTTTGGTTAAGTCTTAAGAACATATTATGTAACTTCTTGTCCACAGGAGAATAATAATAAAATATCAAGCCGTCTCATTTGAGTAACATGGAAATAAGTAAAAAGCCCCTTTAAACACTGGAGCAAAGGTAAGGAAGAATACCAAAACTGCTGCAAGGCAGGCAAGGTCACTTAGAATTCAGAGCTGGAATATATAATCTAGTCCAACTCTCATTTTACTGATGAGGCAACTGATGCCCACCGAGGGCAAATGACTTGCTCAAGGTCACACATCAGATTATTGGCAAAGCAAACTAGTGTGCCACTGTCCGGCCTAACACAGAGCCATTTAAGAACATCAGCTCTGGACATACTAAGAAAGCATTTTAAATAAACTATGTGAAAATATCCTCCTCAACAGAGAGAAATGATTGTCTTCACTAAAGTTCTCTCAATTTCTCCTGCATTAAAAAAAGAAAAAGAAGCTTCATTCAAGTCTGATGTTAAATCCCTGAAAGTATCAGCCATTACTTTAGCTACTCCTTGGGGCAGTATATCAGACCCTCAATTTTCATAAAGGCACCTATAGGTCAAAAGTATATATAGAGAAGGCCAGAAGGTAGAGCTAAGAGGACAATGAAAAAAATCAAAATGTAACGAAACAAAAATGGCCCTCTTATTTTTCCAAGATCTGTAGGTGTGTATTGTTTGCTGGTGTCCTCGAGTACTGCCTCTGGCTGTTGATGCTAATTTAGCAACCCTGTAACCCCAGTTTTTCTATGAGCACCAGTTAAGTGGAAGCAATGAAATCGTCTAAAACATTACTCTAAAGGGTAAAATGATCATGACTCATTTCTCTCCACAAAACCACCTAAAACTCAGCAAGAATCAGCATTTAAAGCAATCAAACTAGTATCAAATGCTTGTGCACTGAAGTCCTTTGCTACACTTGACAGGAAAGCATCATGGGTACTGAATGTTCTGTTTTCAGTTGTCTTGGTTTCTTTGCTCAAGCAGTTAGAAATAATGCATCAGAAAGGGAAGAATAAAAATACTAAGGGGAGGCACACTAATAAATACATAGGAAGTGGTAGTTACTGGAAATAAAAACCAGAACATGAAAGGAAGGTTAAAAACAATAAAAATTCAGAATTATAATAGTCTGGAACCGTTTACTATGCCAAAATAGTGTTTCTTAAAACCACGGAAGCCCAGAGAGAAACAATAAAGCAAGAAGAAATGTTTTATCCAGTATTTTCTGAAATATAATTCCATCCAAAAAAAGTCTTAAAAAACAAACAAATGTTTTCCTGCTTAGTAAGGCAAGTTCATAGAAAATTTTATTCCACAGTGACACCAGATAAACAACCTAGGAGCACTGGGGATAAGGATGGCCCAAGAATGCTGCTATGGATAAAACTACTAACTTCTTACATTCTTCTTGATAAAACAGAAAAAATAACCTAGTTATCAAAAAGAAGAAAATGGGAAGACTTGCACAAGATTCTCATACCTACTGCAAAGAAGGATTTAAGGGATTGTTTATAGACCACTAGCAGAAACAAGATGGGTTCTGCCTTTAGGGGGAAAAAAGTATTTCTTCAAGCTAAGTGTTACCCAACCCACAGACAAGAGTTGTTAATTAACTATACAGGTAATTGCTCTCATATACTTAATTCACAAGTTTACTAATCTGCTATCAATAAATAAAATGTTAACAAAGACAGCAACTATCAAACATAGCTCTGCCTTACTGAGAATAAAACTGGTCCTCCTAAAATGTTTTCAAAAAGCATTGGAATTGATCTGAGTTTTCATAAAACAGCTAGTGATTATTTGACTATTAACCTGTTACCAAGAGACCTGGAGCACAAATATTTCCCCTCCAGATACTTCAGGAACATTATGGGAAAATACAAAATTTATTTTTCCAGATAGCTAGTCAGAAAGATAGTTGCAACACACCTTCCTACAATTAACCAAAAAATTTTAAAACAAGGTATTTATTATCTGGAAGACAGAATATTTTACTTAGCCTTCAAAATTTCTATTACAAATCATAATTTTCCATAAAAATCAATTTTTCACTCTTAACACAACAAGCCAAGAATGTGCTGTTATACTTGGATGTTACAGTAACTGGTCCTTTAGCCAGCTCATCCAATTTGCAAATCTGTAATGTTCATGGAAAGAATGGGAAACCTACTTAGTGGTAAAGGGAACAGAGATAAGCCATGTTTCTGGAGTAGCAAGATGACATGGCTAAAAAAAAAAAAAAAAAAAAAAGATGACATGGCTGTGATTTATTATCATGACCACTGTATACTAGTGGTACTAAATTGTGGAAAACAAAATAGACCTTGAAAAAGAATTTCTTCCCTGACAAACGGAGGCAATACCATTAAGGACTCTCTTTGATAATGCAAAGAAAGGCACAAGACAAAATCGCAATGGGTCTCACACTAAAAGTACCAGGTTCATCTTTCATTCAGCTTTTACTGCAATTCAACATTCTGAGTCTTTGAGATATGAATTATTTGAAGAAAACCACTCTAAACTGTACCCACATAATAATCAGATTCTACAAACTACAGAAGCTATTTTTTCCCTAAAATGGACATGTTTTAAACAAGGTAAGATTCTTCAGTCTTATTCATCAAAGATGACCACCTTTAAAAAATGGAAATACAGCTTATCAACTAAGCTGTTAGGAATAATTCATAACATACTAGATGTTTTTTCAAAATCATGTGACAATCTAAGTAAAAATATAAGCAATTCATAACTAAAAGTACTTTCATATTTTATGGCTCTTAATACAAAGAAGCCAAGACAGGTGGCTTGGCTCCAGACATACTTCTTAGCAAATATTTTCAATAAGATGACTAAACATGAAAAATCTTCTCTAAAGTAGAAAAAGAGGCAACGGATCACACCATTGCACAGCTAAGGTTCTAATCAAGTAATTCGGGTTAAAAACTCATTTTAAAAGTCCCTCCTCTCCTATTCCTCTTGCAGAGTCAAGTAAACCTAAAGACAAGAATTTCTAGAGAAGGTGTTTTTCTATAATTCTGCCTGCAAAACTTTAAAAACCACCAAACTTACATAGATAAAAACCAGACTTTCTTCTAAGTACTTGTGAATATTAGCAACAGAAATAAGTTGGTAGAGAGGCTATTTTTAAAAAAACAAGATGTGTAACTTGGATTGAGGTCTGTATTTAAATCACAGCAGTAAGCACTCAGTGGTTTCTAGGACATCTTATTAAGACCTTCTGAGCAAGGTCATAGATTTGTTCATTTCAATTGGTGTGAGGACCAGTATGTAAAAGTGTTTCTAGAGTTCAAATGTGTAATACATCTTAAGGAATCTTAGAAACCTTTAGAAAGCCTTCAAGCAAAAAGTAAAAACTTCTGAAATACCTTATTTCATTTCACTCATCTATCCTGCAAAGAATCTATTTGTCTTATAAACATCAGGCTTATTTTTGCTACAGTAGAAGAAAAGTTTAAAAAATTAAGCAACTTTGTAATTGATACACGTCCATGGAAAAGTCCTGGTAGAGTGTGAGGGGAAAACCAAAGCTGCCCAATACAATTGGCCTGTCATTTCGTAGAAGGTATCTTGCCACTGAAATTGGACTCAAAAGTGCAAAAGAAAAATTTTTAAAAATCAAACCTAGAATTCAACTGTGTATGTTGAGATTCAGTTTTATTTATGCTACTAACTAGGTAAAAAGCATACATATTGTGTCTGTGGTACAGTCAATACATCTGCAACTTTTCTATTTAAATTTTCTATACAAAGTCACTGCAGATTGATATGATCATTGATGGCAAAGGGCTTAGAATAACCAAAAGGTATAAAAAAGTTTGCAGTCTTGCCCCAAGATACAAAAACTGAATTTTAAACATGGCATAACATACATGATTTAAACAGTATATGAAAAAAAAGTCACACATCAAATCAAGTACAAAAATATCCAAACTACCTATTATGAACTGCAATGTTTCCATTATTCTGCACAGTATTTCATTAACATAGAATTTAGCAGTTTCCAAAATACTTATTATTTAAGCATTGTCACCTTTGCAGAACAATGAGACATTAGATAAGAGTCACACTGCTTTTAGTGTTTTTAAAAATACAAAACCTTTCCCTATGAATTAATGAAGGAAAAGAAATTCCTCGTCTAGGTTTCTTAGTAACCAACCTTGTGCCCAGAAATACAGAAGAAAACATCTACTGTGTAACAGGGCAGAAGTATACTTACTGATAAATATTCATTTGATAGGTATAACAAAATGTAGTTTCAAATGATATTTGTCTGGTAATTTTAAGGAATTTTCGATATACATACAGATTAGTGTTTTGCCCTGGCAAAATTAAAACCGAGGTTGCAACACAATGTGAATTAAAATCATCTTCACTAGTTTAACTTGCAAAAAATATTTTGGATAAAAGGTTATAATACATTACTATATTTTTTAAACACAGAGTAAAGTTGCTCTTAATAATATTAACTCACCCACATGGCACAATATCTTGGAATAAAGTATATTTGACAATAACAATTTGCACACAGAATAAAATAGGTGAATTAACTTCGAGAACTTCTCTGCTTTTAAAATCAGCAATATTGAATTTATTCTGTAGAATAACATACACACTGATGTTCTGCATAAAAAAGGCTCTAAGACATTTTAAAGGGTTAAATTTCCCAGCACTGGAATGACTCCTTCATACATAACTGGTGAAGATTTAATAAGAATGTGTTCTTCCTGATCTTCAAAGCTCTGAGCCATGCCTGAAAAGTTCTAAATAGAAAAACAAAAAAAGGTTTTAATCCAGTTTCTGTCTGCTAGGAGCAAGGCAGCAAACACATTTCTCAACCCTTTATGAAAAGATAAAGCAGAACAAAAATGAAATAGGTCTTCCAATTATAAACAGGACTGTATTTTATAGTCCACCGTCCTGATAATGGTAAGGGGCCCCACAGTGAGAGGCCTCAGTCTAAAGGTTGTGGATCTGCAATAGGCATGGTGTGAAGTACTTCGTCTAGAAGCTGGAGGGCCCGGTGTAAGTGAATCTCAATCCAGCAAGGCGTTTCTTTGATACTCTGTCTTGGGTAATCAGGTCCCCAGCCTTTCACAAAGCTCATCCTGAGTATGCATAAGCGACGAAGATCATCTACGCCAATGCCGGCAGCTGCTGACAGACCTACCGGAAAAATTTGGAAGATATCAGAGGGAGAAGGTGATCTCTTTGCATCTTCCCTACATTCTATTTTCTTTATGTACCTTAGCATCTAACTTCTCTGTCAAAGTACCAAGAAATAACTGTGGACCTAAACTTAACCAATAAGAACTGAAAATTTTTGATTATGGCAGTGTACATTCCTGTGCCTTCTAACTACCACCAATTATTAATTACCAAAATCCACTACCACTCCATCTATTTTTCTCTTTAGAGGTGGAGATATGGGGATAAGAAATAATTTGTTTTTAAGAGGTAACACACACCCACAGGTTGGTTCTAATTAACCCTACTATATAAAAGCCTACTTGAGAATAAGGAATGACAATGAGACCACTAATATATCTGGCTAAACCTCTTAGATGACCCAGATGATGTCTTCCTCCCAATTTCACAGCATAACAAAGATACTACACAACAGGGGAAGTAGATGAGCATTAAAAAACTAGTACTTATGAATTCTTTTGAAAAAATATGTTTGTAGCATCAAAACTAGCAAATTAATGGTTTAGATGCCTAAATTAAAAAAAAACCCTTATGAGTATGTCTTACCTATGATAAATTTGTAAACTCCTGAACTTAAAGTACAACAGAGACTCTGTATCTAATGTTCCAGTTGAAACATACAGTCATATAGTTAATCTGCATTAATCAATATTACCATAAAACTAATGGGAGGAATTTGCATGTACTGTACAGAAACCTGCAGGGCCACTGCAGTTTTCTTAGCCAGTGTGATTTGCTTACCACACTGAAGAGGTTAAGAACAGGGGTTGAATGAATCACTAGTTATGCCTTCAGACGTGGAAGATGGGTGCCACGTGTTTCCATCAAAAAGTCTATAGTCAGGAGTTTAACTCTGCAGTAAAAAATTCCCCATCAGTGTGAAACCTGGCACATAGTTCAATATTACCCTAAAATTAAAAAAAAAGTCTACAAGTTATCAAAATACCACCCTCACTTAGTTTTTCTCTCCAAGCTTAGCACTGTATTTAAAAAAGAAGAAGGAAAAAAAAAAAAAAAAAAAAAAAACTGGAGAGGCATCCAATTCTAAAACTGAAGTACAGTTCCTTAATAGAATCAAGCCAAGTGCTTCACTGCTTACAACCCACCCTAGCTGGTGAGGCAGGACTTACAACAAAAAAGGGGAGATGGAACAACATAACATAATAATGGCCCCTTTTATCACATACTCCTTTTCTGATACAAAAAGAATACAAAAAGGGTCCTATTTTACTTAGGCAAAGGGCAACTACTGCAGAAGAAACTTTTTTACAAATTCAAAAATGTTATCATTCCCAGTAAGAATTTTAACTTCTATCACTGCTTAAGAGACATAATCAACTGAGTGAATCAGGATAAAATGCCACTATTAAACCTTAAGAAATATAATCAAAAGCATACTTACTAATAGCTGGAGCTATTCCACCTACTGATCCAGGACCAGGGATGTTTCCTGCCACAGCCGCTGCTTGGGCAGCTGCTGCAGCTTGTGCAGTGGCTGCCTGCTGCTGCATCTGTCGATGACACTGACGCAAATCAAAGACCTTTTAAAACAAAGTGTACATTAAATGTAACATGTCCATTAGGAAACACTACATACATTAAAAATCAATGTGCAATTGACTGAAAACTTCTAACTTCATTTTTATCTCTCGACTGAAGAGAATTTATTAACAATTTCAAATTTCTATATAAACTGCAATTGGCATAAAACATATTAAGAAAGGTGGCCTGGAGCTCCCCAGAGGTACATTTCATTATCAGGATGACTGGCTGCAATAGGCCACTCTATCCTTTATGTGTGGACCAGCAGTCACTGTCCTTGTGAAAAATTACCCACATGTGGCAAAGAAAGAGTTAAGAAATCACACCATACTTTCATGACCAAACTACTGAGTTTTCTTTAGACTGGAGTTGATGACTTTGGTCACTTGACCAACCAACATCTTTCCTTACCATTCTTTTATCATTCCTATGCGAAAGAAGGTAATAAACAGCATTGTCATTATAGAAGAAAATATCTAATTTTTTATAAATGGGTATTTAAGTACCTAGTTATAGCATAACAAAATTACCAATGTTTGCTTGTTTTCAAATACTCCAGAGAAAATGACAGATCAACCAAGTATAAAATATTAATTATTTCATCTAAGTAAAAGTTATTTGGGATTTCACTATATCAGTTTCTCACTACTCTTTTGAACATTTGATGAGTTAAGTTTCTTAAAACTCTCTGAGTGCTAAGTAATTTAGCATACTATACAGCAAGCTGTCAGTAAGTGTTATTTTGGTTTTGGTCTTCTCAGTAGTCATTTTTCTTTCAAGATGAGTTGGTCAGTAATATCAGTGTTCTTTATCAAGCAAGCTAAGCACTGGGTAGTAAGGAAGGGGTTAATATCATTTCTCCTTCTATCCTCCTGAAAGTACTAGAATGCTTTTCAATAAGCAACAAATAATGGAGGGCTGGGATATAGCTCAATGAAGGAAACAGTGCCTGCTGGCAAGTGTGAAGTCCTGAGTTCAATTTCTGGTATCAAAAATACCCCACCAAATAATAATTACACCACAGTTTCTAAGAGAAAAAAAAAATTCTAAAACAGTATCTTTGCAAAAGCACTAAACTATTAAGCAAAAAAGAGTAGTCATCTGCAAAAGTTGGAAAAAGAAGACAAAGAGAGTAGAAGCATCCCTGCTTGGTCAGGAGGCTGAGATCTTAAGAAGGTATTACCTAACAGCACAAAGCAGGGGCACTCGAGAAGCTAAACAACTCTGTAAGTACTTTTTCTTAAAAGAAAGGCAGTAATTAACTTTGCTAGTTTAAAGTTCTAAGTAAAACTGAGCAAAAAGTATATAGAATCCCTTCCCTCATATAAATCTCTCCCAACTATCAACATCTCCACACTACTGTGGTACAGTTGTTGTATCAATACAGCTGCACCAACATATCATTATCACCCGAAGTTAAGTGCTACTCTTTAGTACTGTCCACTTTATACGTTTGTAAAAACTTATACGGGTATATATCCAATACACATTATTTCACATAGAATAGTTTTGTGTGTTAAAAATCCTGTATTCTGACTATTCTTTGTTCCCTCCCCCTCTGAACTGTGGTAACACACAGCTTCCGTCTCTATTGACATTTCTATATATAGCTGGGATCATATGGTATGCAGCCTTTTCAGATCAGTGCCTTTAAACTAATAATATACACTTAAGTCTTTATAGCATACTTCTTTTTAATACTGAATAATATCCAATAGTTTGATGTATTACCGTTTGTCCATTTACTTAATGAAGAATAGCTTTGTTGCTTTCAAGTCTGGTCATTTATAAATAAAGTTGCTATAAATATCTGTGTGCAGGTTTCTGTGTGGACATAAGTTTTCAATTTATTTGGGTAAATCCCAAGGAATTTGACTGCTAAATTGTATGCAAGAGTATGTTTAATTTTATAAGAAACTGACATACTACCAAAATGACTATACAATTTCTATTTTTACCAGCAATGAATGAGAGCTCCATATCCTTGTTCACTGTTTGGTATTATCCATATATTCTATTTTGGCCATTAGGCAGGGCTGTAATAGTATCTCTCTTCCATTCTTTTAAATTTGCATATCCCAATGACATATGTTGCATTCATTTTCAGATGCTAACCACATGTATATCCTTTTTCAATGAAGACTGTTCAAGTATTTTGCCATTTTTAAATCAAGTTGTTTTCTTCTATTCAGTTTTAAATTATATATTTAGGCAACCTCTGGGAATTATTTTCTTCCTGTTTGTGATTTGTCTTCTCATTCTCTTGACAGTCTTTCACATAAGTTAATTTTAATCAAATTCAGTCTACTGTCTTTCCTGACTCATGCCTTTGGTGCAGTATTTAAAATTTTATCACTAAGGTCATGTAGTTTTCTCCTGCTAGCAGTTAGTTTTGTCAGTGTTGTGTTTTACATTTAGACCTAAATAACTTTTGATTTTGTTTTTAACTACTGCTAAGTATGGTACATATATAATCTCATTATCTGGGAGTGGAATATAAACCTTTTTATGAATCTTCAAGATTCAAGTATGGTTACCATTCTCTCACTATGAGTTGTAACAGCTAAGTCATTGACATGTATGGACACAGTACAATTATCTTGTAAATACATTGTTTTAGCAAACATCTATGTAACACTTATACCTGTAACACTTTTACAGATAACCATAAAGATGAAATTTGATGATTTTTCATATGAAAGTATAATTAAAATTGTTTATTATGTAGATAAGCAAACATTCAGATTATTTATGTTATTTTAACATTCAAGTCAAAAGATTTAAAATTGTTTAAGTAAGCTCAACTACATTAAGACCTGGTTTGCCTTATTTCACACCATAATTTATACATGACCCATTTACTCCTTACCCTGGATGGTAAAATTAAGTCTATTATTGAAATAGTACCATCTTCCTTTCAGAATTTTTTTTTTTTTGTCTTTTTTGAGACAGGGTCTCACTATGCAGTTCAGGCTGGCCTTAAGCTCACTTTGTAGCTCAGGCCAGTCTCGAACTCACAACAATCCTCCTGCCTCAGCCTCCCAAGTGCTGGGATTACAGGCCTGCGCCACCACACTTGGCAGGTTTCCTTTCAGAATTTGACCAAATTCTGAAATTAATCAAACAACTCAAAGTAACCAAAGGCTTTAAATACCAATTTTGGCCTAGATCCAAAATACCTTTCTTAACCACCTCTCCTAAGCTAGTCAACAACCTGACTCTGCTTTCATTTATCTGTATTTCCTGTAGCTTTTCATGTAAGCTTATTACAAACTGATTAACACAAGTGGGTGGTCTTACAAAGATCACTGTTAACATTCTCAGGATATCCTCTTTCAATCAATCAGAAGTTAAACTTGAGCATTGTTCTTCATAAGGCTTAACTGAAAATACTGAACATCAGGAAATAGGAACTTGGAAGGTGAAACAGATGGAACTGCTGGTATATAAGTACCTGAACATAAAAATGCTTGTCGTTACTTGCTAAAGGAACAATAAAGGAACAGTATGTGAAAATTGAAAACAAATTTAAGTGGAGCTCATAATACCCTTTAACCTACCCCACTGCCTCTTCCTCAGAGCATCCTGGTCTCCTTCCCTGAACTCAGATGTAGTTTTGAAACTAACCTCATTCAGTATCATCAGAGAAATGCAAATCACTACAGCGAGATTCTTCACATTCACTAAGATGGGTTTTAGAAAAAGAAGTGTTGAAAATACAAAGAAGTTTAACTCTCATACACTGCTAGTTGGAATATAAAATGGAGGGGCCAGGGAGATGGCTCAGTGGAATAAGCGCTTCCCTGGCAAGCGCAAGGGCCTGAGTTCAATCCCCAGTTTCACCAAAAAAAAAAAAAAAAAAGAATGGAATATAAAATGGAAAACAGTCTAGCAGATTCTCAAAATCTTAACACATAGCATTTACCTTGTGATATGGCAGTTATTACTATTATATAACTGAGAAAAATGAAAACACATGATCACATAAATACTTGCATATGAATTTCATGGCAGGATCATTTGTAACACAGAAGCAAAAATCTGTATCTCCAAACAAAATGTGAACTGTTAAATATTATTCAGTCATAAAAAGAAATGATGTACTGATATAACCTAAATGGATGAAGCTTGGAACTTTATGCTCAATAAAAGAACCAAGTCACAAAGACTACATTATATGAATTCATTTATAGGAAATGCTCTGAATAGGCAAATACATAGAAAAACAGGTTAGTGGTGATCTAGGACTTTGTGGAATGCTGCCTGGAGGTGACAGTTGAAGGGACTGGGGCTTCTCCAATGATAAAATATTTTTAAAAGGAGTGTAGAGATGGCTGCACAATTCTACTGACATACACTAAAAATCAATGAGTTGTATATATTTTAAATGGGTAATTTGCACAGCAAGTGAATGACATATCTCCATCAAGCTTATTTATGAATCTTCAAGGTTCAGATATGGTTACCATTCTCTCATGAATCATAAGAGCCAAGTGATTTCACATAGGGGCCACAAAATAATTATCTTGTAAATACATTGTGCGGCATGAATGTATGACAGCATCTACAATATATATTATAGGTAACCATAAAGATGAAATTTGATGATTTTTATATGAAAATGTAAAATGAAGCTGCTGAAAACCAGAATTCTCAGTTATGAAATACAAAAGTGGAAAAGGAGGAAAAAATGGGGAGATCTATAAAACAGATCAAGATTTAATATGCACATGTACCAGCTGCCCGTGGTGAATATAAATACTATGTGCTACAAATATACACTAATAAAATTTTTTTAAGGATTTCACATTTAAAAGTAAAAGCAAGGCACCTAAGGTAAAAGTCAAGCACTCCATTCAAGCTTACAAAATATCATTTTATTACATCAAATTTTTATGAAAGTAAGATGACTATGAGGTAGAAATTGTGTCTAAAAATAACAAAAAAAAAAATTATTCTAGCTTCTTGACTTGAAAAATGAAATTATGATTCTCCAGATCAGTGTTCTTGATTGCAGCAAAAAAGTGTGTGTGTGTGTGTGTGTGTGTGTGTGTGTGTGTATCTGTTCTCAGTGTGTGAGCAGCACTCCTTCTAGGTGCTCACATTACTTGTATGCAATTCATCCCAGTGTAGTATCATCTGTGATGAGAATCTACCTGGCAAACTGCCCAATAATTTACATATCCTTTTAGTTACTGCTGCCCCGCAAAAGTTAACAATGAAAATGCCAATGGTCAGATTTAAGGTATACTTATATCTGTCTTTCTGGCTGGTTAGATTCTTATCAGTAATATAACTGGTGAAAAAAATTCTTTTTAAATCTAGTTTTCATGAAAATATTAGATATTCTTCACTCCAGATATCTTGTTCCACAACACATTTATCTACTTTCCTGAAAAAGTATGAGATCACTGTAAAAATCTACCCATGACAACAGTTTATCTAATGACAACTTGCTTAATACTTTGGAGCTTCCCAACAGTCATTTGTACCAAAATAGAGATGTGATGCTTATTTGACCATTCAAGAAATTAGTTATTTAAGATTCCACATTATCAATCCACATTTCATACATGCTATTTGGTACATATAATATTTATACAATACTATATAGCATCCTATCCATTTAATGCAAATTACGCAAGTAATCCAGAGATATCCAATCAAAATGTATAACCAGGTATATATAATCTGTCTCTCTATTCCAGACGCATATAACAGAAAAACTTAATGAGGTATCTTTTCCAGGTCAATAATGAAACTCAGCTGAAGTATAAGAGACTGGGACTAGCCAAAATAATCTTGAAAAAAGAACTCACATTTCCTTATTCCCAAACGTACTATGAATCTACAGTAACTGAGAAATAAGGGCACAGGACAAAAAGACAAATCAAGGTATATTATGTAAGGTACAATTTCCCTATAATGAATGCGATCACTGTATATAACTAAATTACATCAATAAACTTAATTAAATTTTTTTAAAAGAACAGACATATAAATCAATGAAAGGGAACTGACAGTTCAGAAATAAATCTTTACGCTTATAGCATAATACTTACAAACTGATTTTTCATGCATGACCTTGGATTAGGCAATGATTTCTGAGACAAAGACACCAAAAACAATCAAAGATAGAACAGAAAAAGTGTACTACAAATATTTAAAAATTTCGTGCTGCAAATCATCTTATTAAAGTGAAAGGATTTTTTTTTCTCTATTTGCACTCTTGCCACCAATAAAGAGAAGAAATAATTCTGGCAATGATTCTGGTATGCTGATCCTTTAGACCAGAAGAGAGACAAGCCTAGGACATCAGTGTCACACTGGATCACAGACTGCTGAATTCCTGAGGGCCTGAAGGAACAAACAGCCCTTCAGCCACAGCTTTCCAAAATCATCTCTCAGTCTAATATGGCTTCTATTTGCAATTTTTTCATTAAGGTGAGAATACTGCACAGCTTTACTCAAAAGTAACCATCTCAAAAGCTCCTTGCTAAAGCTGCAGCTGGAGCAATTTAGAATGTCCTCTGCATCTCCACAGGGATTTTAATGCCCACTCCCATGGGCATGTCAACAACCAGTGATCAATTTGCCACATTCACTGATTCTAGAGACCACCTGGTGAGTGACAGCACAAGGATCCTTAGCCCACAACAGACATATAATATGACTGGTCTTAAGTCACCAGTATTTTACAGCTGCTACTGCCTCATAACCCGATAAACCATAACATACTCACTGTCATGGAACAAGACTTTGAACACCAAGGGAAAGGTGAGCCTATCTTGCATGTGGAAAAGATGTGAACCATTAGGGATAAGATGGCAAACTGTTGAAGAGCTAGAAGGGACCCCATTCTAACATTCACACTGGAATTGGACCGATACTTCTGACAAAATAAAAGGAAAAATACTGAAAAAGTGATGGGATGATGCTGAGATTTAATTATTTAAAAAGAAAATGGATTTTTTGTTTACTGCATCTCACTCTAAATTGAAGCCTCTGTTCTAGAGAAAGCTAGTCACTTAGCCAATGCTAAGCAGCACCATGGAAAGGTCCACATGGCTAAGAATTAATTTCTCTGCTTTATATCAGAAAATACCAGAGGCTTATCAACAGTCATGTGAATGAAGTTGGAAATATATCTTTTGAGCTGTGACATAAACCATGCTACTAAACTTGGAAAAAGATGCTCTTCCATTTGGGCCTTGGAATGGCTTCACTCCTAGTTAATACTTTGACTGCAGTCTTGTTAGAGCTCTTGACCCAGAGACGACTAGCTAAGCTCCTCATCTGTGACCCAAAAAAACCCATGAAATATGAAAAGTTTATCAATAAAAAAGAAAGGGACAGAGAAGAGGAAGGAAAAAGGTAACTGTCTAAAGCTGGAAAAAAAGCATTTGCAAATCATGTATCAGATGAGACCAGTACTCAGTACACATACAGAACTCTTACAACTCAATAAAAAGAACTTAAATTAAAAAAACAAAGGATCTAAACAAACACTCCTCCAGAAGTATACAAACAGCCAATAACACATGAAGAAATGCTCAACATTATGAGACATAGTAACACATGTTGAGAATATAGACAAACTGAAACTTTCATATGTTGCTGGTAGGAATGTGATATGCCATGGCCATTTTGGAAAACACTGGCAGTTCTTAAATATAACTTAAATGTTGAGTTACTTTATGATAAAACAATTCTAGGTATATGTCCAAGAAAACGAAAATAGATATTTATCCAAAAACCTATATACAAATGTTCATAGTATTATTCAGAGTAGTCAAAAAGTGGAAACAACCCGCATGTGTATCAATGGAAGACACAGACTAAAGAAAATGGTACTAGCAATGCAGAGTTCAGAAACAGGACTTAGGACAATAATTCAACCCTCTGAGGACAGCAATTAGTAACAACTAAGCTTTCTGGAGTCTACAAGTAGGTACCTATACTTGAACCAATTGCTGGCAAATACTTTGCAGAAGCCGTTTTTTTTTTTTGGAGGCCTCAAGATGCCTTCAGAGCAAGTCTGGTTTGGCTTGAGGATCTGGGGATCGAACCACAGAATCCTGAGCCTGACTGCTTTGCTTAAGCAGGCACTTAACAATTGAGGGCCCAACTGGCAAATACAACCAGTCATCAGGCTCCCACTGGCAAATACTTTGATAGCCAATTCAGAAATGCATCAAGGAAAAAAATACTTGCCCAGATTAGACTTAAGCAGCAGAGAAATTTTTGCAATGGGATTTAGGCCTTGAGTGTACCTGGGAAATGGAACTCAAATTTCTCAAGAGACAAAATCCCTCTACTTCAAAATTATAAGATTTTATCTGAAAATGAGATCCAATTTTGTCAGGCAAAATTGTACAACAAAGAGAGGCAATGAGGGGAGAGGAGGAGAAAATTCTCTGAAATTAGATGTGCCAACAAGTAACAAAATAGGCTATAAAACCTATGATAAAGTCAATGTCACTGAAAAAATAACAAAGCACAATAACCAAAAATAACAGTATTTGTAGAAAAATTTGAAAATATAAATAATTCCCACCTCTCAAAAATAATTCTTGGAAAGACTTTCACATACCATTCTAGACTATGACATTATTTAATAAAAATGCAATTATTCTTAATGTCTTCAGAACCAATTTTTCTTTATCATTGGGAGCTTGTCAATAAATATGACATATTTTACTGTTTTATTTTTGTAATTTAGGGAAGGGTCTACAGGGTGCTCAGGGTCTCACTACTAGATTTGACTCACAGTGATCCTCCTGTTTACAGCCTCCCAAGAGGTGGGATTACAGGTGTGTGCCACCACATCCAGTCTCAATTGTTGTCTCAGCAAGCCCCAGGAGTGGGGATGGCACAGCAGGCCCGGGAATCAAATCCCTAGCCCCTGCGCTTTAATCTGCTGAGCTATTTGGCAGGCCCTTATTATTTTATTTTATTCAAGTACTCTGTCACAACAAAATATAAATTTTAACAAGCAATTATTGCTAATTGTGCTCGATAAACAGCACTGTAGTTATATTTTTTAAGTCTTTCTGAATCAGATATTCACATGGAGGCATTTTACAGCAAAATAATACACTAGAATTGGTTTTAAATTATAGGAAAAAGAAACATTGGGGAGAGACAAATTAAAAATAAAATGCTAACTGCTAAAATTAAACGATAGGTGTTTTTTTCCTATTCTTGGTATGTTTGAAATTTTCACATACAAAAAATAAAACAATCTTTTAAATGAAGGGCAACTGAAAATAGACACAATATGTTTTCCACTGTAAGGCAATAAGAGCACTTTCATTTTTACAGATACCATTTGGTCATCTATATCTTAAGCAATTTTTCTTAAGCATCATCAGGTGATGCTTAGTAACACATTTCATTCCACTAATGTAATGAGGAAGATATTCAGGAAAACTGAAATAATATGAAACTAATGAAAAGTACCACAGCCTTCTTAGGGTCCTAATTTGAAAAGTTATTAAAGCTAGAATTCCCTTCTACAAAATCCTAAACATCAGCTAAGATGAAATTCCCAATTCTGATTTAGTAAATTGATGTCATATGAGTAAGGTAGAAGATTTCACACTCTGTATTCTCAAAGGTCTAAATATTAACTCAAAATATTTAACAACCTGATAAAATACCACTAGGGCAAAAAGGCAACCACAAAACTAGGTAACTGACCATATCAGCAAATGCCATGAGTAAATGTATCTTAATTGCTCAAAAACACACAATTTTTATCCTGTATTAATGTAAGGCATTTTTCTATTCCTCTCACCTTCACCACAATTCTTCAACAAACTTTTCTAAGTCTAAACTATTCAAATAAAATTTCAACTAACCTTTATATACGCACTTGGATAGATCTTGTGAACAGCATCTCCAGGTGCACGTCCAGCTTCTCTGTCTAAGTAGTAACTCTGTACAAAGACTGCATGGTCACTAAGGCACCTGACCCAAACATCACCTTCACCTTTACATTCCAACTGCACACCTTTGCCTATATGCAACCTTAGGAAGACAAAGAGAACTACATTTCATCTTAGGTATTTACAAATAAGTAGAATCAGTTCAAGTTATATTACTGATATTGAAAATTTAAAATAAAGGCAGAACAATGTAACATCATGCCTCAAAGATAGCCGTTGTTATAATTTTGTGTTTCCTTCTTTTTTTTTCTTCTCCTATACAATAATGAACAAAGTAGTGATCATTATCTGTTGGGAGCACTTAAGATGAGTCTCATTTAACCCTCACTACTCAATCAAGTTAAGTACTATAATTTCAATTATGAGCAAACTAAGGCCTATGAACATGTCAAAATCAATCTTCACCAGCAAAATGTGACTAAATTTTTTAAAAAGTTATGTAATCATGAGTCATACTTTAACTGGTCAAAAGCTACATTAAATTAGTGGCTATTGAGCTGAATAATACAGATATAAATCATTTCCTTCTTATAGAATATTCTATTAGCAAGCAGTGGCAAGAAAATAATTTGCCCAAGTCACACATCAAGTAAAAGAACCAAGACTATATACTTATGCACACGCACATTCTTAAGCAATTTAATACATGAGCTAAAATGTTTTTCTGTAATGTTATTGTAAATATTTCCATTTTTAAAAACTTTTTATTAATGTTTTAATTATATAAAAATGAAATTTTACCATAATTTACATAATTTCACCTTTGGCAATTTTTCAGCATCACAACTTTTAAAAACATCTGTGCACATGTTAGTTTCTCAATACATTTGCAGAAATAATTCATTACCAGAGGATGAATTAAACCTAGTTTCCAACTGGATTCCTAAAAGTTTAGCTACTATTCAAAACATAAAAACCTCATTTTTTATCATTATATATTAAGCAAGCATCTCCACTTAAAATAGAATGTTCACAAATTTTGAATTTAAGATAGTCTTTATTCCTTTACTTTTAACAAATCATAATGCATATAGGAAAATATAGTCTCAAATAAAAGACAGTGTAGCATGCTCTATTTTTAAAAATCACTAATGATATAATCAATACCTTGCTCTTTCAATGGCTTCTGTTCTGTGGACATTGGAGAGTTGCCCCAAGCAAAATCGATCTCCTCCAGAAGGATCCACATATCCATCAACAGTTACAATAGGGCAGCTGGAAGGAACCTTAAATGTCTCTCCTACCTGAACATCCATTTCAAAGTAAGCAATGGAACACCAATACTCAGGAGCTATTAAGAAACAAATGAAAGAAACAAAAACAAAAAACAACCACTTATGTAAGAAAGATACAAGATGTTCACCTTCACAAGACAAAGTTTTTCCAAAGAAAACATGACTGAAGGGGAAAGGTTAATGAAACACACTTGAAAGAACTGAACAAAAAAAAAAAAAAAAAGAACAGGACTAAAAATAACAATGCTTTATGTTAAAACAGTATGAATTTCTGTTTTCCAGCTCAGTACTGAGGACCATTCAATTTGGTTCTTTCATCAGAGGACCAAACCAACTAAGAATTTAAAGAACACAAGTAAGCCAGGCACTATGGTATATACTTATAATCTCAGCACTCTATAATTCAGAAGTGATAAAGAAGGATGGAGAGCTTAAATCCAGCCTGGGTATTTTAGCAATTAAAATAATATTTTGAAAAGTGCTGGAATATAATGTGAAGCCCCTGGGTTCAACCCATAGAACCACCAAAAATAGAAAAAAAAAAACTTTTAAAAAATGTTTTATTTGACTGTATGTATTTTTCTATGCTGTCTGACTGATTTTTTTTAAAAGCACACTAACCCCAAGATGTATTTCAGGGAAATGTTTACAAAAAAAAAAAAAAAAAAAAAAAAAAAAATCTGTGGTAGTTTTTATAGACCCCTAATTGAAAGAAAATACATAAGCAAGTTTGCCAGCACAGTCCTGAATCAAGGTTAATTATACTCTACAAAGTATTTGTGCTTTGGGATTCTCTAGTACCTCATGGGTGACAGGACATATCATATATTTCAATGGATATTTTCAGTAAACTCAATTCATGTTACTGCTATAATTTTAACTTTGAAAGTATGTTCAGTATATTCATTAGAACAACAAAGTGACTTAGAATTTTAGATGACTGGGAAAAAGAGGTGGTACTTAGTTTGGATAGCAAATATAGCCAATTAACTACTTTTAAGATTTAAACACACTGAGCCCACATATATGAAAATTGTTTTTTCCTTTTTTAGTTTACCTAATGTATCTATAGAGCATCTAGGTATCAACCTGACACTGCATGCACAAAAATAAATAAAACAGGGCTGGGGATATAGCTCAGTAGCATGAGTGCCTGCCTGGGCAAGTACAAGGTCCTAAGTTCAACCTCTGGTACTAGGGGAAAAAAAGATAAAGTCCTTACTCAAGGAGTTGACAGACAAGTGGCAGCCAAATGGGCAAACAAATAAGATAACCCAGGTAATGGTAAGTACTGTGAAGAGTATTTTTAAAAAGAAAATTATTAGAAAAGATGCTTGAATGGAAAAGGATTAGCCTTTTGGAAATATTAAGACCTAAAAACCTTGCATGTATGTGAAGACTATGGAAGGAAGATTTCAGAGAAAAGCAAAAGCAAATAGTAAGGAAGAAAGTAGAGAGACAGACAAGACAAAGAAAGAGAAACAGAGACAGATGAGAATGAATGAGAATATATGAATGAAAATATGAGCTCACCCAGTGTCATTTATTAGAAAATGAAAGGGACACTGGTAGTTTATCTGTAGGTTTACTTGGTACCTCAATGTGTTTATTCTAAACTAGAATTTCAAACAATATAATTTTCAGCCATCTAAAAAGATACATAATGTCTCACAAAACTTAATTTTTATTTTAATTATTCTTTCCTCTTATAAAAGAAAGTCACAGTATTGTGGTGTATGTTCTGTATCAGAGTAAAGTTCTGAGTTCCCTTTAAAGTGAAGCAGAACTCTTTTTAGCCACGAGGTAAAAAATGCTGTACAACTGTAAATATTTCAGCCCATTTTCAAAGAGATAAAATATTTTCAAATGGATTTCTTTCCACATAAATCTTTTTTAAAAAAGGGGGTATCTAAGAACCTTCTGTCTTAAAAAATATATACATTCTTGATTATTAATCCTTTGAGAGGTTAGCTGGAAATATTGTGTCCAATTTGTTGGTTGTCTTCTGACTCTGTTGGTTGTTTCTTTTGCTATGCAAAAGCTTTAAATTTGGTGTGACCGCATTTGTTGATTCTCAGTATTATTTCCTATACAACCAGGGTTCTGTTCAAAACACTGCTTACACCTATGACTATGAATTTTACGTATCTTATTTTCTAGCAACGTTAAGCTAAATGTTTTTGCATTTAGCTTTCTGATTCACTTTGATTTTAGTTTAGGACATGGTGAGAGAAATGAGTTTAGATTTAAACTTCTACATGTGGTCAGTCACTTTTCCCAGTGTCATTTCTTAAAGAATCTACCTTTCTTACAATGTGCAATTTTGGCCCCTTTGTCAAAGATCAGATGGTTGAATGTGCTTGAGGTTGTTTCCGCAGCCTCTTTGTTCTACTGATTCTCATGTACTTTTGTGCCAGCATCATTCTATTTTTTTTAAATCACTATAGCTTTGTAATATAATTTCAAGTCCAGGATTATGATGCCTCTTACTTTGTTTTTGTTACCCAAGACTGCTTTTGCTATTCTGAGTCTCTTCTGGTTCCATGTGAATTTTAGGTCTGTCTTCTCTAGTTCTATAAAAATGCTATTGGTATTTTAACTTGGACTACGTTAAATCTATGTATCAATTTTGGAAGTATGTCCATGTTGGCTATACTGGTTCGGCTTATCCAGGAACAGGTGATATCTTTCCATTTTCTGATGTCTTCACTTTCCTATTTCAGAGTACTGTATTTTTCACTGTAGAGGTCTTTCACTTCCTTAGGTTAATTCCTAAGTAAGTATTCTTGGTGCTAACTGTGAAGATTTTTAAAATTTCTTCCTCAGTGGGTTAACAGACCCCTTCCTATAATACAGTAAAAGATCCAATCAAATATAAGCAAGTGAAATGAAGGCACTTCACATAAAAGGTATAAATGGCCAATAAATACATCTCTAACCATTAAAGAAGTATAGATTAAAACACTGAGACTCCCTCTGATCCCAGAAAGAACAGTCATCATCAAGAATTCAAACAGTAACAAATGCTAGGAAAAAAGAAGCCTTGCTACACTGTTGGTGGGAATACTATGGATATTTCTCAAGTAAGTAAAACTAGAAATGCCATTTGACCCAGTTATTTCCCTGCTATGTACCCTCCAGAAAGAGTTAAAGACATTATATTATGGTAATACATATATACCCCATGTTTATAGCAACACAAATCATAACAGCTAAATCTTGGAAGCAGCTTTTATATCCATCAAGAAATGAATGGATGAGGAAAATCTATTTACAGACAATGGAGTACTACTCTCCCATAAAGAAAGATAAACTTGAGTCATCTGCAGGAAAAGACGCACTGAAAGACCATAATGTTAAGTAAAATCAATCAGACAAACTTAACTATCACATGGTTTCTTGTATATGAAACCCAAATTATTAAAAAAAAAAATTAAAATGAATAGGAGGTAAGGTGATAACTCATGTGAAAAAGAAAAATGGAGGGGAAAAATGAGTATGGGAGGGGAAGGGAATGAAAGAAGAATTAAGATATACATACACACATACATACACACACATATACATACACACACATCAATGCCACAAAGGAATGTAAACATTATGCATTGCAAACATGTAGTAAAAAAAGATACAACATATTGTTGAATATAAGAAAATGGAAGAGAGGTCCTAGTGTTTCAAAACTACCCACAATAGAACATCTCAAGAAAACTGTAAAGGAGTAGTGGTACTTTAATGCTATCCACAAACATAATACTCACAATTAAGGATAATAACAAAATTAACTACCTTAAAAAAAAAAAACAAGAGATAGCACAGCACACCACACAGGCCAGACATGTGGCACCCACTATCCATTGGAACCTTCTCCAGCAGACAGGCCTGGTGTGGAACCCTACAGCGGATCTCCTGGCAGAGGCTAGGGGTGAGACCCAGCCAGCTAATCCAGGAGCAGAACATCTTGCCAGTGGGGCACAACAGGTTCAGTTCCACAGGCTGCATCAGGAAGAAGCCAACCACAGGAGCCAGAACCAAGCTTGGCTCAGCTGGACGTGTATGAACTCAGTAGATCCAGACTTGGTAAGCTGAGACACACTGGTAGACCCAGATCAATGAGACTGCTAAAGTAATAACTGCACCAAAGCTCTGCACCAAGGGTCAGAGGACAATGCTATACAAAATGACAAAGAGAGGAGCAAAATGAAATCTCAGGCTCTGAGCCCACCCTCAACAAATGCAGGAAACACTAGCAAAGAACAAATTGAAGTCACACTCCTGAAATCTCTGAAATAATAGTGTCTGAAGTAAAGAAATAACTTCAGAAAGGTATAGAGGAAATCAAATCAGAAATAATCTCCAAAGTGAAAAAAAGAATTACAATGAAAGTACAAGACACTGATAAAAAAAAAAATAGAGAATAGAAAATGATGGGAAACTTGAATCAGCAATATAGGAAAGAAATAGAATGCATGAAGCAGATTCAGAGAGATGTACAGGAAAATTAAAACCTCAAACACAAGCTGGCAAAGCCATTCGAATGAAAGTGAAGATAGACTTTCAGACCTTAAAGACACCACTGCAGCTAGTGAAAAGAAAAGATCTCTGAAAAACAACTAGGATGCAGGAAAAAATAATTCAACATCTATGATATGACATAAGACTAATAGGTATCAATGAGAAAGGAGTCAATACAAATGATATAAAAAGAATATGGGCAAACATAATAGCAGAAAACTTCCCAAATATGAGGAAACAATCTGACATTCAGGTAAAGAACTCTAAATGACATCATCTTTTTGACTGGAACTTTTACCTCAGAGGAGTCTACATTTTTTGAGTTAACTGTATATTTGAAATAAAACTACACCCAGACATATAATAATTAAGATCTCTGAAATTCAACACAAGAACAATATACTAAAAGCTACTAGAGAAAAGAAACAGGTCATATTTAAATGAAAACCAATCAGAATAACAGCAGATTTCTCTTTACAAAACATCAAGTCAAGAAGAGCATGGAACAAAGTACTACAAGTCCTGCAAGAGAACAAATTTCAACCCAGACTGATGTACCCTGCAAAACTCTCTTTCAAGTTTAATGGAGAAATGAAATACTTCCATGACAAAGAAATGAAGAATTTCATTACGACAAAGAAAATCCTACAGAAACTACTAAAAGATATTCTAGAGGGATCAAAATGATCACAACTCCACAAATGAGAACAGAAAGAACCCACCAAACAGGGCCAACGATTTTTTTTTTATTTTAGGGAAGGGTCTACAGGTGTTCAGGGTCTCACTACTAGATTAGACTCATAGTGATTCTCCTGATAAACAGCCTCCCAAGTGCTGGGATTACAGGTGTGCACCACCATGCCCAGTTTCAATGCCATCTCAGCACAAACTCTTGGCCACTGAGCCTGCTTGCAGGCACTTTGGTCTGCTAAGTTATTTGGCCGGCCCTAGGGCCAACAATTAAATACATGAGAACAATAGGTAACCAACAGCAGGATCACAACACATCAATCATAAGGCAATACATCTCAGTTATAACCATCAATGTAAATGGACTCAATTCACCAATTAAAAGAAATAAGACTGGCACAGTGGATTAGGAAGCAAACTCCAACAATATGCTGTATACAAGAAACACACTTAACTCAAACAGACATTCATAGGCTTAAAAATCAAAGGATAGAAAACAATACTACATGCCCCAGGACCTTAGAAAAAAGCAGGAGTAGCAATTCTGTTCGCAGTCTGAACTTTAAACCAAGAACGATCAAACAAAATAAAGAAGGCCACTACATAATGTTTAAGGGAAAAATACAAGAGGAAGAGCTAACAGTCATAAATATGTACACACCAAACATAGGAGCACCCAACTATACATAAGACAAATCTGAAGCCGGGCGTGGTGGCATGCTTGTAATCCCAGCACTCGGGAGGCTGAGGCAGGAGGATTGTTGTGAGTCGAGACCAGCCTGAGCTACAAAGTGAACTTAAGGCCAGCCTGAACTGCATAGTGAGACCCTGTCTCAAAAAGACAAAAAAAAAAAAAAAAAAAAAGACAAATCTGAACAGACATGAAAAATCTAATATCCGGTACAACAATCTTAATAGGAGACCTGAACACCCCTTTATCCCAAAAAGATAGGTCAAACAGACAAAAATTAGCTAAGAAGTAACAGAACTGAACCAGATCTTTGAACAAATGGACCTAGTGGACATATAATGTTCCACCCAACTACATGTGAATACACGTATTTTTCAGCTGTACATTGGCTGTTTCCTAAATAGACCACATATTTAAGTACATGTAAGAAAACCCAAGTTATCCCACATATATTATCTGACACAGTGCAATGAAACTGGAAATAAATGACAGAAGAAAGTAGCGCCCTCCTCAGCAACCTATGGGTTACAGATGAAATTAAACAAGAAATTAAATAATATCTACTATTCAATAAAAATTCAAGCACAACTTAATGAGAATTTGTGGGATGTCTTTTAACTTTTATGGGAATATACCTACAAAGGGAGAAGCTGAGTGAAATGGAATATTTAATTTTATTTTGATCTTTATTTTTATAGTAGTTAATTTATATTTAAAACTAAAATACTGTCCTGTTGCCTCACCAGCATTTGATATTGATTTTTTAATGATAGCTGTTCCTTTTAGTGTAAAATGAAATTTTAGAAGTTCCTTTTTTTTTTTCCCCCTTTTTGCGATACTGGGGATTGAACTCGGGACCCTGCGCTTGCCAGGCAAGCACTTATTCTACTGAGCTATCTCCCCAGCTAGAATTTTAGGGTTGATTTCATTTGTGTTTTTCTTATGGATAAAGATACTGAAGACAGTTAATGTGTTAACCAGACTCCTGTTCTTTCCCTAACAGTGTCCATTCATTTCAGTTGCTCATCTTTTTGACTAGAACTTTTACTTTAGAGGGGTTTAGATTTTTTTTGAGTTAACTATATGTTTGAAATAATAGTCTACACTTAAGAGGAATAGCTGAATTTTTTTTCACTCTATTGTCTATTCATTCTGCAGTTTTTCTTGCTATGCAGAAGCTTTTTAAATTGATACAGCCCTATTTATTGATCATTAATGTTATTTCTTGTGCAATTATGATTTTATTTTAAAAGTCTCTTAACTATGCATATTTCTCAAGTTTTTAACCTACTGCATATTACAACAAATTATTTCTGCTTTAAAAAAAAACCTGGAAAAAAAAATAAAACAAAAAAATAGCCCCAGGGTTTCTTTTCTGTATATCAACTGTCACAGGTTTTGTTTTTGTTTTTTGAGGTTTCTTTTTTGAGGTTCAAATTACTTTTAATGGTCACACTTATGAAATCTTCAATGGTCAAATAATCCTATGTGTTCATTCCTTGCTCCCCACCCCCAATTTGATTTTACAAGAGATTAGCATGTACCTAATCTACTGACAGCCACAATGAAAAGGGATCCATTTTAACTTCAAATAAAACCCATGTAAGACACAACTACTCAGGAATACTTTATATTTTCAAAATATTTAGGAATAGTTTGATTAGAAAAATAAAGGCAAATGATATTATCTACCAGGTTCTAAAAGTACCCCTGAATTAAACCATGAACCCCTTAAAAAATCTTAAATCACATTGCAATTAAGCTTTCTTATAGTAAAGAATAAATCCAAACTATGCTGAAGTACAAAACCCTGAAATTCTGAGCATGAAAATAATTTAGACATTAGACATTTGATTTATTCAAGCATTAGGCCTACTGAACACAGTATGGAGTAGAAAAAAAAAATCCATTCAGCACCTGTACCACTTCAAATTTTTATGCTTTCTGTATTACAGTCCCACCCTACAACATCCATGTGTGGTTGATCTGGATTAACTTTTTAGTAAAATGGCATGAGAAACTTTGTGAACACCCAAGTTGGCCAATAGGTTTTTCGATACTTATAATTTAATAAGGAAAAAAAAAATCTACAAAGGCTAGGTTATTTTCAAATGTTGTCAAGCAACAGAGTACTCTCCTTTTCTTTTTTATTCATGTTTGGGACACTATTACATCTACTATGAGGAACTGATAAATATAGATATATTACATTTTGGAATAGAACACTTTCTAATAAAGAGTTATTAAAACAAACCACATAAACAGTGAGTAATTCAAATAAAATTTAAGTGTTTTGCCATGTCATCCAATTAATCAATTATACATATTAACAAATATTACCATTTGATCAGAACATTAAAAACCAGAGATATAATGAAATGAGTTCTTTTCTAGAAATATCATTTTGGAGAAGTATAGATAGTACTGGGGATTGAACCTAGGATCTGATGTGTGTTAGGCAAGTGCTCTACCACTGAGCTACATTTTCATCTCTGTACCTTGAACTTAATAGGTCAGTTTTGAAATATTTATGAAATTATTTGCTATTAAAAATTTCTCATCAAAGACATCACAGTATGATATGGACAAGAAGCATCAGTGAACAATGAGTAGTTTTATACTGGCTGTAGCTAAAATTGAAAACATTACGATAATTATCCAATGTTCTAGTAACAATAAAAAATACTTAAAAGTCTTAACTAGTCTAAAAGATAATTTAAAGCATAAACTCTTACTGTCTCCCAAGTAAATGTTTAAAAAAAAAAAAAAAAGGCAATAAATGAAAACAAGAGACAGGAAAAAAAAAATGTCACAGGACAGTCCTGCTACAATGCTATATATGGTTAGATTTCTTAATCTCTGTGTAAAATTATGTACTTGTTTATTCATCTTTTTTCAAACTCTTTTTTAAAATTTTTGTCTTCATATTCTGCAGGGATTTAAAATTTACCATGTCAATACTTGATAGGAATACCTATTCCATGTTATGCCCAAAGTGTTTGACATTCAGACAGATAGTTAGGTTAAACCCAACTGCATATGTTGTAGGGTAATAATTAGCTTCTCTTCTGGAGGGTAACAACCTAAGTTTGCAGACCAAATATCAGAGAAAAAGAAGAGCTGCAAAGACAGCCAACATTTTGGCCCTACCCTTTCAAAGTCAGTGAGGATTCAGGACATAGGAGAACCTATACTGTAACATTATATAACTCAGTTGTGTCCCAAATTTTCTGATCAAGGAGATTATGGGGCCACAGAGCAATGTGATCCATGATGTAGAGTGTGCCTAAGAAGAGTCACATGGAGAGAAAACATTCTCTCAGGCTTTCACAGACAGCAAGTTGGGGAGGCAATGGCCACGTAGCTGACACAAAGGATCTACAAACTGTGGTATAGGGTTTCAGGTTAAATCCTGAAGAGATTTGACTGACCTTGTCAGATACAAAAGTTACATTTCCTTTTATAGGTCTTGCTTTACCTTGGTCTTAACCATCCAGCAGAAAAGTATAAAAACAAAGTATAAAAAGTAAAGTCACAATAGGCTGAGCTGTAAAAAGCTCAAGTCAACAACTTTGGACATTGCCAGTCTTATAAAAAACCCACTATTATGGACTACTGGACTACATTGGGAGATTCTGCTGAATTCAAGCACCTACAATATTTAAATGACAATGGAATGCCCATCTCTGATAAAACCAAAAAAGTGGGATAGAAATGTAAGACCCTTTTGTATCTGTATATTCAAAATAGGATAGAGATACAGCTCCATTCTCTTAATTCAATGAATCAAGAGGTTTGTTATAATAGTGTTTTGAGACAGGATATCATGCACAAGCTTGACAACAATAATGCAATGTATTAATTCTTGAAAATGTGCCAGTAATTGGTTGTGAAACTGTCTCATTGATATTTGCTTCTCAATAAAAGTATTTAAAAAAGAACATAAATTCCTTACAAAATGTCTGTAATGTTAGGTGTAAAAAAAGAGGTTCAAGTACAATGTACTTCCTAGTTTCTATTGAAACTAAAGAAGTAAAACTGGGTAAGCAAACTTTTCTGTGAGAATCAATGGTGGGCTGAGGTGATAGGATTCATGTTTAAGAAAAATGTATTTTTGTCATCAACCGTTGTAACATCTATAATCACATTACAACATTACTATTTACCAATCAACAAAGGACTGGTATGCCTAATATTTCAGATACCATATATTAATGGTCATATAAAGCTACAGCTCTTAACAGGTTAAATAAAGACTGACCCACTAATATATTTTTTTAAATCTTTATGTATTTGTTACAGGTTCTCGCTACACAGCTCAGACTCATAGTTATCCTCCTATCTTGGCCTCCCCAGCACTGGGATAACAGGTGTGTGCCACTATGCCCAGTTTTGTGGCTGGCACTGTGGCATACAGTACCAGTGATCAAACCTTGTGCTTGCAAGGCAGGCACTTAGGTTATCGAGCTATCTCCCCAGTGTGACCTACTAATATTGAGAAGCTTTTTTAAAGACATGAGAATAAAACAGTCTAGCATTAGAGTTATACAACAGACCATAGATGAAAAATGAAGTCCTACGAAAGCAGGAAGAAGGAAGTTACTATGTGGGAAGACAAGAGGATTTAAACAATCTAACTGGGTCCTCTAAAATTTGATATATGTGAAAAACTTTTCTTCTTTCTCAACTTGATAAATGACCAGAAAAAAATATTTTTAAAATTTTTTTTTAAAACAAGATTGAGGGGCCGGGGAGATGGCTCAGTGGAATAAGTGCTTCCCTGGCAAGCACAAGGGCCTGAGTTCAATCCTCGGTTCTGCCAAAAAATAAAAAATAAACAAGATTGAAATAAACATGCATTAAATTATTCTGGGTTCTCCCTTCACTCCTCTGCCCCAACAACCAAATATCACACAAATAACAACCATACAGCTTCTCAAAATTATCAAAAACAAAAGGAGTACATTCACAGAGGGCTTTCTAAATGTCACAATTCATCTGAAATGAAGTGAGGCTGTTACATGTTAACTCTCATACTTTTAATATGTTTACTGAAGCCAATCTCATGAAGCCTATGGGAATTCATCACTGGCCAGAAAAAACTAAAAATTTTTATAATAAGGAAATATTTTTAAAAGCATATTTTAAAAAATATTTTACCTTATTTAGTACAGGGTCTTACTATACATGTTGGACTCATAGTGATCCTATTTCAGCCTCCACAGCACTAGGATTACAGGCATGCACCACCATGCCCGGTTTCAGGGCAGGAACAGTGTACCTGGGGCTCCTGCTCCAGTACGGCAGGCGGTATGGGGGATCAAACCTGGGCCCTTGCACTTATCAGGCAGGTGCTTAGACTGCAGAGCTATTTCCCCAGCTCCTATAAAGCATAATTTTAAACCAGTCCTGTTTAGTTATAATGGAAATTAAATCACTGGGGCATTCTTAATTCTGAGATAAAGTACTCAAGAAAAAATTAAAATCTAGATAATTACCTAAAAGACTAATCATGGATTATTCTTTTTATAAATCAAGTCTGAATGAGATGCCTTCTAAGAATCACTTATGAGCACATAAAGGTACTTTTTGAATGGTAAATAGCTCCAAAGTGAGAAAGGGTGCACTTCAAATCCATTTGTGAATTTGAACACCATCTCAAAAATAATGAAGAAATCTTTTGCTAACCAGAAATATTTAATTTGATGAAGCCATCTCAGCTTTAAGAAAAAGCAAGTCTGTTTAGCTAAACTTTTTAAAAAATATAAATGTAACTTTAGTTTCTTTTCTGTTAGTTCACTAAACAAGGATAGCAGATATTTAGATTAGTCACTGGAATATAACATGAGTAGAAAGTTCTAGGGAGCAGGAGACAAATAATGAGGAAGGCTTCCAAACTGTAGTGTGCCTAAGCTACATTTAGGTGGGTAGTGATGCATAGTTCTTGTCATTAAACATGGTCCCCAAAGATCCTTTTTTACTTTTACTTCTTTTGTTTTTGAAACAGGGTCTCACTGTGCACTTTAGGCTGGCCTTGAGCCAGGCACGGTGGAGCATGCTTGTAATTCCAGCACTCAGGCTGGCCTTGAGTTCATTCACTATGAAGCCCAGGCCAGCTTCAAACTCACGGTGATCCTCTTGCTTCAGCCTAACAAGGGCTGGGGCTACAGTTGTGCACCACCACGCTTGGCTCTGGTCCCCAGTGATTCTTGCTTGCTGATATTCCCATTTTTTATGTAGTCCTCTTCCACATGACATAGGATCTTACAGAAGAGATGGTATAAATTAAGTATGTTGAGATTCTGTTTACTGTCACCTGGTTACTCATTAGCTGCCATGCTGTGAAGACAGACAAGAAGCTCTACAGGGAAGTCTATGAAGAGAAACTAGCTTCCTGCCAACTAACTTGCCAAATGTGTTGGTAAATCACTCTGAAAGTAAATCTAGCCCAGATGACGGTGACCGCAGTCAATAATTTTACTGCAACTTCCTGTGACCTAGAGCCAAAACTACCCATCTAAATCATTCCCTGCTCTCTACTGCAGAAAGTTACACACTGTTGTTTCAGCCTAACAAGGGCTGGGGCTACAGTTGTGCACCACCACGCTTTATTGCACAGCAACATACAACTAATAGAACAAATAAATAACAGCATATGCAAAACTGGCAGGCAAAGACAATATATCTAGCAAGTTTAGATAAATAGTACAAGATAATTAAAGTACAAAATGATGACACTAGATAAGTAAGCAGAGACGGGACCAGAGACTGTCCTTTGGCTAGCTAAGGAATTTGGATTTTCTTCTGTGGTCAAGCAATGAATAGGGACACTACAGTCCTTAAGCACAGAAGTAACATGATTCAATTCAAATTTTAAAACAAATACCCAAAGAGTATTCTCTGAGACTAATTGGCAAGAAGAGTACTAGTACTAGAAGCTCTCTCACCAGGGAGACCAGTTCAAATGTTCATGACATAGTAAGAGGAAAAATGGAAAGGCAGTTACGAGGTCAAATTCCTGGGGGCCTATTATTTTATACACAACCATAGATCATAGGAGTCCTAATTGATTGACCTCATCAAAGAGTATATACAGAGCTAATTAATTCCTGCAACCAACTACACAGGTATCTGTTCAGAATCATCCTCACAATTAAGTTACTTCCTTACATACACTAAAAGACAAGTAGCAGTGCCAATGCAGGTTGCTACAGACAAATATCCTCATTTAGTCGGTATTTACTGCTATTCAGCCTAAACACACACTCTGCCATAAGGACAAGGAAGGAAACCTACATTAAGAGGCCAATGGCAATTGCTGAGTTTACAAGCAAGAATAAATGACTAAATGCCACTACCTATTCACTTAGCCACACCATTTATACAGAGGTCTTTTCTCAGAGCCTTCATTACTCTTTCCTGAAGACCATCTCCCACTTAGCTGTTTATAACACTGAGTCCTGTAAGGTGCTATAAGCTACTAATGATTCTCAATGATGCTGCCTTGGTGCCAGCAAAATTTCTCATAGATGAAACAGTGCATTTTTCTCTTATCACAATATATTTATTCATTCATAAAATTATGACCCTCATAGAATGATTCCATTTAGGTCAAAGGTTTAAATATTACAACTGAACCCCTAAATTTTCTGGAGGAGAAAGGAGGTAGAAATCTTAAGGACACAGGAATAGGTAAAGAGTTCATGAACAAAAATCAAACTGCACAGGAAATATTTCAAAGAATCATCAATTAAGATCTCATCTTTATAAAAAGTTTCTGCACATCAAAAGAATCACCAAGAGTATAAAATGACCTACAAATTAGGAAAAAATTATAGCAAACTGTCCTTCAGACAAAGGACTCCTATCTAGAACATATAAAGAATTTTAAAAAATCAGGCCTCCAAGACCCAATTTAAAAATGGGCAAGTGAGACAAACATACAAGTCACAAATAAAGAGATATAAATGGCAAACATATAAAAAGTTCAACATTACTGGTCATTCAAGATATGCAAATTAAAACAATGCTGAGATACCATCTTTTGCCAGAAAGAATGGTTATCATCAAGAAATTAACCAGTAACAAATGCTGGAGGGGCTGTGGGAAAAAGGAATGGTTATCATCAAGAAATTAACCAGTAACAAATGCTGGAGGGGCTGTGGGAAAAAGGAATCCTTCTCCACTCCACTGGGAGTGCAGGCTGGTACAACAATCATGGAAATCAGTATGGAGATTCCTCAATAAGCTAGGATTGGAGGTCCCATTTTAGCCAGCTTTCTGCTCCTAGGTATTTTTCCAAAAGAACTGAAATCATACCACAGTGATATATGTGTATCCATGTTTATAGTAGCACAATTTGTCACAGCTAAATCTTAGAAACCTAAATGCCCATCAACTGAGAAATGGATAAAAAAAGACATATTTTCACACAATGGAGTATTACTCAGTTATAAAAGTTAAATTTGAGGCTTTTGTAGAAAACTGATGCAACTAGAGACTTTAAGTGAAATAAATCAGACCCACATGTGCAAACATTGTGTTACCTCACTAGTGTAGAAATCTGAAAGGGTAAATAAAATCTGAAAGGTACAATAGATACTGTGAAAGGGAAAGATTCTGTTCAATGGGAAGAAAAAACAGAGGAGGAAAAGGACAAAAGAAAGAGAAAAAGATATATTTATATATACATACAGGATAATTTGGATAACCGTACTGCTGATTTCTCCTGGTCATTAGAAAGGAGCAGTTAATGCTTAAAATTTTTTCTTTTTACTATATTTTTTTTGCTTTTTAATTTCTTGCAACTTTTTTGTTGTTTTGTGTATGGGTGTTTTTTAAACCAATTTTGCACATTTATACCTAGCAACCTAAGCGACTAATTTGAAGACGTCATTCAATAGAGTAACCATTGTTGAATTCCTGTTACTTTGTTTAGTGAAATTTTGTATCTTTTCTAATGCTGTTTTTTTATTACTATTTTGCATACTTTAAAAAATTAAAAAAGAATGATTCATTTGTATAATCTCCTTTTAAAAATACTTACTTATTTATTTTGGTTCTGGGAATCAAACTCAGAACCTTATGTTTGTCAGGCAGGTGTTTGCACCACTGAACTACAACACCACCCCCTATTCATATAATTTTCAAAATAATCAAAGAAAAAAAAAAAGTAAATCTAAACTACTAAACTATAAAGACATATTCATCACTGAAAGCAGAACACTGGTTACTTTTGGGGGAAAAAAGAAGGAAATACTGACTAAGAATGCATGGAATACAAAAGTTTCTAAGATACCACAATGCTGTTCCTTACTCCAGGCTTAAGCACCACAAATAAGATTGTATACTTATATTATGTACTATTCTATACATTACATTTCTTTTTTAAAAAGTATTCATGAAAAAAACCTGAATCTTGAAAAAAAGTCTTATGTCAAAAGTTTTAAGAAGTTAAAAAAAGTATGTAACATACATGCAAACAACTTATTAGAGAATAACATGAACTAGTAAATATGTATAGTTTAAAAGTCTATCCCACCAAATACTTTCCTACTAATCGAAACAAGTATCTGTACCCTGAATCAGCAAAAAGTTAATTAAACAATTACATCTACTGCTAGTGAACATCTCAGAACTGGTTCTATAGTCTTGATGTTGTCACTGTAAAGCAATTTAGTTTTTTGATCCAGAGATTTTGTCAATCTCTTCAACTAAAATAGGAGAAAAGTTAAAAGCACAAAGATCTTCCCTTCAGTTATTTTTAAACAGAAAGAAAATTGGAATCAACATAATCAATAGCAACACTATATAAAATTATGTAGGATTACCTGGAACTGTAAGTTAGGCTGTAAATTAATCATTATGGTCACTGTGGCTGTATTTCTTTTAAAAATCTTTATTAGAAGTGTATGTTCATCAGTAATAACAGGGGATGGGTTTTAGGACCTCTCTAGATACCAAAATCTGTTGATGCTCAAGGCCTTTATATAAAATGTATATAACTTATACACATCTTCCCATACTCTTTAAATCCTCACAGGTAGGTTATATGCAAATATCATGCAATTTACATAAGGAATATGAGCATATGCAAACCTTAATATATAAGGAGGCATCCTGGAATCATTCCTTGCAGAGACTAAGGAATAGCATTTGCATCTTTTTAAGCAAAGAAAAACAGAATGTAGTGATAAGAGGAAAAAACTTCAAAATCTTAAGTGTTACAGAAAAAAATTTTTTTTAATTATTTGGTACAGTCTCACTACGCAGCTTGGACTTGTAGTGATTCTCCTGTTTTCAGCCTCCCCAGCGTCCATGCCTGGTCTCCATAGCCAGTTCAGTATGCCCAGGGGTGGGGAAAGCAAGACATGTGGTGCCAGGGATCAAACCTGGGTCTCTGCACTTACCTAAGCAGGTACTTAGTTTGCTGAGCTACCTCACCAGCCCCAGAGGATCTTTTTTTTTTTTAATTTTTAAAGCTGTTGTTTTATTACCTCTGTGATTTTTACAAGTTATATATAATCTTTTAATTGAAGAAAAATACTTGGCTAATTATTTTATTGTTTTCTGAACCTAATTTAATCAAATGAATTCCAGTTAACCAAAGAGAGTTATACTACTAATTTCTCTTAGTTCATTTAAAAGTCTGTGCTAATATTGTTTGGACAATTAAATGCCAATATTTAATAACTAAAAATAATATGCAATATACTGTTACTCTATTATCTTTTGAAATTTTTTCTCTTTAATGTAATCTTTTTTAAAAATTGCAGCTAACAAAGATTCCTGCATCTTTGTTCTAAGATACAGTGAATTTTCTTTTCAACATCTGTTTAAGATTCCCTGGCATGACAGTGTGTGTAAATGTAATTTTGGGGGGGGGGCAGTCCTGGGGGTTTAACCACGGTGCCAGTGTCTGCACAGAGGTACACACTTAAACTTTAAAATTTGTTGTCTTTTTTTTTTTTAGAGAGAAGGTCTCACTAAGTCATTAAATTGTCCAGTCTTGGGTTCAACTTATGACCCTCCCACCTGCCAGAGTGCTGGAATTATGTACTTGGCTGTATCACCCACTCTTAAACTATTGATTAGCTCACATCATAATAATTAAGCACTGTACTTGCTACCCTGCAATTACATTAAAAACTGCATGTGTGTTCCAATTATCATAATGAAAATCTAAATACAGTGACTCAATTTTGAAACACACTTACCAGGATGATTGGAAATGGGAGGCTGGAATGCAAGCTCATTGTGAACTGGCCCTAAAGAAAAGACAATAAAAATTGTATTTTTATTTATTAAAAGTTTTCTAATGTTACACCTTTAACAAACAAATGTAACTGCCATACTTACAACTTATTTAGATCAAGCTTATGCAAGGTCTAAGAACTTAAAAGGTTGGATCATAAGTAAAGTAACCAAATATTCTTGAATTATTTGTGTGATACCTAATAGCTAACATTTTAGTACTATCTGCAAAGGGCAATTAAGCAATTTACAAATAATTTCACATACAGGATCTAATGCAGATTATAAGCAATTTATAATGTAACATATAATTATAACAATCTATAAACATACTTTAAACTGTTAGGATTATTCTATAAATGTGCTTATATTCATTAATGGTATTTATATAAAGGAACAGTAGCTAAAATAATTAAAAGCTTTTTATGTATTAAGACACTGTGCTAAAAATCACAAATTAATTATTACATTCAAACTTACTATAAGGCTATACATATACAGTATACAGATAGCATGCTGTCCCCCATTTGTATATACCCATTTATATAGCTAGAAGAAAAATAACAAAATATTAAAAATGAGTATCTCTGGATATTAGGATTTCAGGTAATATTATTTATGCTTTTCAAAAGGTATTTCCCATGTTTTCTTTGATATTATTAATCTTCAAATGAGAGAATTTGGACATACATGGACAATTTATACTCCTGATCTTAAAGGCCAAATGAATAATGTTCCTATTCTGCCTGAAACTATAAACTATGTGTAGGGTAGCCCTTCTAATCATGACTGCAGAGTATTGTTAGATTCACAATCTAAGTATTTATGGCACTAAATATTATGGTGAGGGAAATCTTGAGATCACAGCAGTCAATGGTTTTTAATCTACCATGAGTGAGTATATAAGTTACATATGAGATCTAAGAACATATACAAAAACAAACAAATGGATGGAAATCAATGTAGTGTTCATGAAACATCAGCAACAGAGAAGTAAATGTATTTAGTAAATATCACTCTAAAATAAAGATACAATAATTACAAATAAATGTTTACTAAAAATACTGAAAAAAATAATGAAAAGCACAAATTATTTAATGAAACTGAACTGCAGGATGAATAAAAATAGAAAAAAAAAGTTCTACAAAAGAAAAATACCTTACAACAAAAACAAGAGCTTACAGTAATGTCCGGGATGGGGCGGCATAGGCGGGTGGTGCTGAAGATGGCCGTTTTGGTGGTGAGGCAAATTAGGTGTGTATGGTGCAGTCCTACTTCCAGTCCAGGTGGTAGTGCTGTCTAAAAATTAAGGCCCACATGGATTAATTTGCTTTTATAAAGGCTGCCTATTTTTCTCAACTATGTAAAAGATTTTAAAAAGCATGTACATACTATGATGGTAAGTAGCTGGCTGACCAGTAAATCCATTCTGCTGCTGTCCTGGCTGAGGCCCTGAAGCTATCTGCAACAGTCCTTCACTATGGCTGCCTGTCAGAATACTGGCAGGCTGACCTAGAGAAACAAGAAGACATTAACATGGTATACTGTAGATGTAATCCTATAATGTCTTACCATGTGTGAGGGACCAATTATATCTGCTAATTCACAACTACTGTACATAGATGCACCAAAAGTGGAATTCACCTACTGCCCAAAAAGAAGTAGTGTCATATATAGGTCAACCCTTAACTTAAAATTAAGTCTGTCTAGTTTTGGCAGCCTTTTGGGGATGGGGGGGGGCAGACACCAAGGACTGAGCTCAGGACCTTATGCTTTCCATGCAAGTGCTTATGCCACTGAGCTATCTTCCCTGGCCCTTGGTGGCCTTTTCTTTCACAAATGTTTTCTTCAAATGCCAGCAAAATTCCACTACGCATCTAGGCAATCATAACAAACTCAAAAACCAAATCAGTTCTCCCCTAGAAATTTTATGCAGCTTTTTGGACTTTTCTAACTAGGATCCTTCAGAAACTCAAGCTGAAGAAAAAGCTGAAAACTGAAAAGTTAAATTATCAGCACTGGTAATGGTAATAGCAAAATGTCAGGGTTTGATAAAAGTGAAGGAGACAAATACATTAAGTAGGATATAATGGGGAAAATGAAGTTAAAAGATTTCGTTCCACTGTGTGATCAACATACTATCAATCTATCTTCAAATTTTTCATGCATATATTAAAAACCCAGAATGATGTCTTTTCAAAAGTATCATATTCCCAGATTTATGTAAAATTAGCTGCCATCTCTTTATGTAATAGATCAAGAAGGCAAAGCTTCCTCCAGCTTAAACCCTAATCAAAAAATTTTCTGTATTTCTTATTGTCTGTCATTTTTTCAAGCTCTTTTTAACGAGAAAAAGATTTGTTTTGTTAAGGCAGCTGTTTATCCCATTTAGAAAGCACTAAAATACCATAATTGTTATTTGTCGCTGGGATCACCTCATTTTATTACGTAAATAGAAGTATAATCAGAGAGACAAGTAAATGTCACTATTTCTCAAAGTATCAGAGGTAAGAGAACATTTTTCTCCTTTGTATCTAGTATTTAAAGCTAAGAACTATAAACAGCTAGAGACTATTTCATCATTCCCCAAATTATTTTTAAGATAATATTTTTAGCAATTGCTTTTCCTATTCATCCAAAAAAAATTCTACAAATTTTTGATGACTTTTAACACCTGTACATTCTATATATACTTAACTTATACTTACCTCATTTCTACTGTCACTGCACATTAGAAATTAAATGATTTTCATTTACAGATACAATTTTTAGAAAGGACTTCTAAAGATATTCAGGTATCAAAATAAGAGTAACTTATAAAATGACCCAGTGCAATTAACTGTACTGAAGATTTCTGTTACATAATTCTAATATAAAGTTAGTAATATTAAATCATGTAAAATAACTCTCCAACTATTTCACCCTAATTTATTTTTCTTTTAATCATATTTTTTTAACTAAAGGAACATTTTACCACTAGTTCTAAAATGTACAGTATTTACTATTCATTTACAGAAACGCACCCTGTAAACAGACAAAATTTCATTTAGACTACTTTTGATTTTTCAAACAGTATTTAGCCCACCCATGAAAACAAAGTCAAAACAAAAATCACTTTAGTAAACATTAACAAAAACACAAAACTTCAATCTCCAGATAACAAACAGAGGTACACGGCTGCATTCTAGCACTAATCTATGCTCAAACAGCTGTCATGTCTTTTTTATACTCCATCAGTACTTATTCTGTTGGTCAACTATATTCTCAGATTATAATACACAGGTAACAAAATATAAACAGATTATAAAACACAGGTAACAAAAGCACCAAATGATTAAGGATTCTGAAGTAAATTCATATTAGCCACTTGAAAATATGCTATGCAAAGTAACATTGTCACTTTTTATGTACCAAGTAAAAAGATATCAGAAAGTGAAGTTATGATATGCTTGAGCTGAAAATTAAAAAAAAAATCAATCTCCCACTTATTCTAAAAATCAAAATGCCAATATTGAAACTGACCAATTAAAATAGAGTAACAGTTCCTTTGATAGTAACTAACAAAGAATCAGTCCAGATTACTAATGTATGGCTGATGTAGGCTTCAATACAATTTTTTTATCAATCAAGTACAAATAATGTCATAAACACCAAAACAAAAATGCTATATGATGCATTTATATAAAATAAAACACTACCTGTCAAGCACCAAATTGTTTAACTGATGGTAACTGAAAATAAATAGCAATGCAAAGAGAAATAGGTCCTACTGTCTTAAGCCCCAAGAAAACCTGAACGTGGGCCAAGAATATACTTAGGTGGTAGCAAATTTACCTAGCAACCTAGCCATGTAAAAGCCTGGGTTCAGGGCCAGTGAGATAGCTCAGCAGACTAAGCGCCTACTTAGGCAAGCACAGGGACCAGGATTCAATGCCCAGCACCACATGCCAAGTTGTGCCAGCCCAGGATCATCCCCACCCTCAGGTGCACTGAGCTGGCCACCAAGAATGGGAGTGGCAGTGCACACCTGGAATCCCAGCACTGGAGAGACTGAAAACAGGAAGATCACTACAAGTCCAAGCTGTGTAGTGAGACCCTGTCCCAAACACATTTTAAAAAAAAGCCCTGGGTTCAATCATAGCACCAAAACAAAACAAAAATCCCTGAATCTAAGAACTCTCTGTTAACTCTACTATAATAGGAAGAACCTTTTCAAATAAGACTTTACATTTAAAAAAGAAAAAGGTTAAAAATTGAGAGAAAAATGTAAGCTTTTGTTTTAAACTAAAATATTTAATTTGGGGGATCATGTAATAAACTTTCTAACCTTCCACAAAGTAAAGGCACTGAGATGACTATTATACTCTCAGATAAAGCAAAATAAGAACGGTGAAGTAAAGACTGAAATGTCATTAATATCAAGCCTTATAAACCTTATTTAAGACTACTTATTCATTATTTACATATTTCTCTAAAATCTATCTTGGAAAACTTAAGGTTCTTTCTTCATGCACTAGTAAATAAAGCATAAATTAGAACATTAAATCAATACTATAATCAAAGTCATTACTTAAAGTCCAAATTACTGTCAATCAAACCTTTAAATAAATTACAAACATTATTTTCTCCATGACCAACTCCCAACACCTATTTAAGGTTTTTTTAACCTCTAGAGCAATGGGTATTGACTCTACAGCATGTGTGTTTCAGTGAATTGCTGAAAACTCTAAAAGGCTAGCCATTATTGCCCCAGAGCCTGAGGCATGTGGCTCAGTGATAAAGCACTTGCCTGGCAAATACCAGGGAACCTACAAACACACACACACACACACAGAAGAAGGGAGGGGAGGCAAATTTACTTACCTATGAGAGATAACATAGTACTTTCATTTTTTACTTAGCATTTTCTACCAAGTGATTACCCATAAATATTCACTGGCTGGGAAGAGTAAATTTACTGATGCTATCGGACTATATAACTCACTTGTAGAAGCCACAGGAATGTTGGGAAAGTTGGTGGTGCTTGTAGCATTAGACTCAGATGGAGCCAACAGAGCTGGGGTGCTGTAGGTCTCTGTTGATGTACGATTACTTGGTGGGTGTTGTATGGTTTGAATTGAATGTCCTTCAGTTGATAATGATGGCTGTCCCTCAAAGTCATGAACATATTCATCCTTCACCAACATACTTGGTGGAGCTATGCAGAAAATTAAACGTATTTTAAAACATTGTGAGTTTCTATTTCAGAAAAAAATCTTATAAGCAATCTAACATCTAAAAATCAACTATATTTGAAATTATTTTATCAGCAAAAAATACTTAGAGGTAGTAGAATCAGACATATTTTATTAATTTGACTGAATGAAATCTAAAGCATAGTATATTCCAGAAGCTTCTAGAATTAATCCCAAAGAGGTCTTTATCAGTATCTTCATAAACCTAGAAATATCATCTACATATAAAATGAGGTAGGCAAAAACAAAATGTCAGATAAAACCTTTGGTTGAAAAAAACCAAATACTCAGACAAAATTGAAACTAAATACACAGCTTTTGTTGTGCTTCACACTGTGGAGATTTAAATAAAATCTGACAGCTATCCATTTCTAGGATCTAGAATTATTGCTACCTAATACATTCTTTGAAACTTAAGAATGTACCCTAAAACAATACTCCACCCAAAAGTGATTAAGTTCTGATTATCAAAAAGATGCTGAACGTGTCCTAATCATTCATCTTTATTACTGGCTAAATTATAAAAATAATAAAAAGGTTGCTTTAGGCATAAACTGAGTATGTTTGCATTTAATCAGTTTTTATTATAACCTTTAACAAACTTCTGACACATTTTTCTTTTTTTTTATATATTCAGTACAGGGTCTCACTACACATATCGAACTTGTAATCATCTTCCTGTTTTCAGACTCCCAAGAGCTGGGATTACAAGCATGCACCACCACACTCAACCTCAATAGCCATCTCAGTGCACCCCAGGGGCCAGCACAACATGCAGAGGAATTGAACCACAGTCCCTGCATCTGCCTAAGCAGGCACTTTAATCCGCTAAGCTATCCAGCCAGCCCTAGATATTTTTCATTATAAATCTGACATTATAAATCCTGATGAAGAAAGAGGATGACAAGTTCAAGCTCAGGATCAGCAACTTAGAATCTCTCAGAAATTTTTAAAAGGTGTTACTAAATGTTCCCTAGAGATTTAAAACTAAAGAAAAATTTTAGTAAGGTCAAACTAAGATTTTCTTTTAGAAATCTAATCTAAATCAGCATGTTTGGTAAATATATTTAAATTCTCAATTATCAGTATTTTTCATATATGCTTAGTTTAATAAGCAAAGCTAAACTCTGGCTAACAAAGCAGAATATTACTGCATTAACAAGTTGGAGAGTAGTTTTTGCTTCAATGTAAGAGAAGAAAACTAAAACTGAACTCCATTTATCATATTAATCTTATGCCCAGGACTTAGCCATGTTTTGGGGGGGGAGGGAAGGTATTATTTTACAATTTGCTTTCACCTTTAGCAAAACAATCTTTTACTCTCTTTGAACTAAGACTATTCCAGAATTTCACAACCTACTGGATTCCAATACTAAGGTTCACAAAGGTGTTCATTTCCTTTCCATTAAGAACCAGTATACTGAGCTGGGGAGATGGCTCAGTGGAATAAGTGTTTCCCTGGCAAGCACAAAGGCCTGAGTTCAATCCCTGGTTCTGCCAAAAAAAAAAAAAAAAAAAACTTTGCTTAGGGGCTTGGGAGATGGCTCAGTGGAATAAGCACATCCCTGGCAAGCACAAGCGCTTGAGTTCAATCCCCGCTTCCATCAAAAAAACAAAACAAAACATATAATGGTATATTAAAAAAAAAGGACCAGTATATTAACTGGGCAACATTGGACATGTCTGTAATTCTAGCACTCTGAGAGGATGAAGCAAGAAAATCACAAGTTTAAAAGGCCTAGTTATGTAGCTGAGTGCAAAAGCCCTAGGTTCAATCCCTAATATCATTTAACAAAGAAATTAAGAAAGAGTGAGCAAAGCAAAGCAAGGCAAGGCAAGAAAAAAGAAACAACAGCTTCCCTTGTTTTTCCCTAGGTATATCCTCAGAAAAAAAATCTATCACATATAAGTATGAATTAGTTACACGGCAATTTTTTACTAAATTGAGGTATCAACAACTCTAAAGCAGCAAGAATAGTCCATCAGTCAAGTTTCAAAGCAGCCTCTTAAAATTTTTCTCATGCATGAAATTCTACTCCAAAGTTTTTCTTTAGAAAATTCTATAGAAATAAAAAGATCATCAAAAAGGATGCTTAATATATCATTATATATGGTCCTAATCATTCATCATTACTACTGGCTAAATTATAAAAATAATAAAAAGGTTGCTTCAGGCAGAAACTGAGTCTTACCTGCACTTAATCAGTTTTTAATATACCCTTCAACAAAGTTTTGAGATATTTTTCATTATAAATCCTGACACTTTAAGGTTTTTATTGTTATAGTCACTGAGATCTCTCTACTAATATATTGGTATTGATAATATATAAGGATAGAGGTTTGAGAATATAACTGGCCAACTTGGTATTTATTCCTTCTGCCTTTCTGTTGACTCCAAAAGGACCTAGTAGGCAATCATAAACTTCTACAATATCAACTATTTCCTAATTTAAATAGTCTCGGACACTTTTATTGCTTTAATATATTCACAAATTTCCCCAAATGGAAACGTGGAACATCTACTAGTCTATGTATTTTTTAATAAAATAGTCTAAAATATAAGTTTATTAGATAAAACTGAAGGTATCAACAGGATAGAAGTCTGCAACATATTTTCTGCCCAAAGGAAAAAGTTACAAAATACTATGATACACTGGTCATATGCATACTTTAAAAAGAAATCACATATTGTAAAAACTCAAGGCCCAGAACAATGTGCACAATATGCTTTTTGTGTAAGACAGGAGGGAAATCATACATGTATCTTTTGAATAAAGAAACCCTGGAAGGAAACACCAGAAACTAATAAAAGTGATTACCTGAAGTAGGGGGGAATGGGGACAGGGGTGGGAGCACTTCTTTTCACTGTATACCTTTTTTATAGTATTTTGATTTATGGACCATGTATGCCTAATCAAAAAAAAATAAAAATAAAAAAATATAGTATATATTTTTTAAAGTCTAAAAAAACAGAACACTGTTAAGTATTTCTCTTATGGGTTAACATCCTTAACAAATTCATTCATTTAAGAAAGTATTTATTGAACACCTATGTTCCAGGTACTGTTCTATCACTTGGGATAAATCAATAACAAAAATAGTATCGCTGACCTCATGGAACTTAAGTCTTCTGCAATTTTTCTTTGTTGTTTAAATAGTCAACAGCAACATTATTTCTGCTCCTCCTAGCTGTTCTAATGCTCTACAGGTTCCTTGATCTTTCTATACCAGTTTCTTTATCTGATAAGTGTGGATAATCCAACCTACCGTGTACAATCATTATGAGAATATTGACATCATAGTCATAAATAATCTAGCTCAGTACCTAATGAGTTTTCAGTGTTAATCTTTATTAGCTACACTTTTTCCCCCCTGTGGCCTGCTAAGCCTGCCCTGGGGGCGGGACTGGCACATCATGTGGTACAGGAGATTTAACCACTGTCCCTGCATTTGCCGAATGTATGCTCCACAGTTGACAAAAAAAGCTGAAGCTACTGGGCTTACCCTAAGTCTATGTCATTACTACTTGCAGGCAGGCCACAGTTCTTGTCTGATGGTATCATTGCTCCCTTACTTTATCTTCTCCCACCACACTACAAACTCTGAATAAAAAAAATATCTTTTTTAATCTCAGTATCACTAAAACCTAAGACAGTACTACACAATATATGCTCATTAAATATTTATAAAATAAATACAGAGGTCAGTGTGGTCATGGAAAGTTTAATGAAAAAGATGATAGGCTGGAAATGATTACCACAAAACCCTAACTCTCACAATGAAACAACTATTCCATTTTTTTACTTTTAGTTACCTGGCCTTGTCCAAATCTGAAAGGAACTGAGAAATACACTTTAAGCCACTCAAGGCTGCTTTTATACAACCACCACTAGGGGGGCCCAAAAGGCTGAATATAACTTTAGAGCTCCTAAAGAGAAGTTATCCTCAATCCCATCAATAGACCCTGTCTCAAAAAGA